>JAXIVD010000123.1:133145-155645 GCA_036785275.1 Cancer borealis | reverse complement strand
GAGGAATAAAGAATTGTACTGGTTTACTAAAATTAGCACCAGTGCCTGTTATAGCATGGGGCACACCAGTCAAGAGTGGGTGCTGTGGAACTGATTCATTTGAGAAGCATGTGGAAAGGCTATATGAGATATGGTGGTACAGCTATAGTTATATTATAGGAATACCGACAGGTATCGCACTCAATTGGATTATATTTTAACATAATGCATAATTATATCGTTTTTTGCAGGCAAATTGTGTACAGTGAAGCGTGTGGGCATGATAAATCATTAAAAATGGGCTTTCAAAAGGTGTGGGTAATGCTAGACGTATGGGAGCGAGCATAGTGTTACTTGCTGGCCTCTGGAGGCGCTGCCGTCGCGGCTAGAACAAAAAGTTAACATTGAGTGGACCGTCCTGGTCAGTGTAGAGTCTTTATATCTATAGAACTGAACCTCCAATCGCGCTGCCACTCGTGACTGCCATTCGTGCCGCTACCAATTACAACTTTCCACGCTAGGTTCAGTTACGCTTTTCATTTGTTTTAGGAACACGTCAGGTGTTCCGATACAGGCTCATGAATGGGGCAATGGGGTGAAGATGAGAAGAGGGGGCAATGCTGGATGGATGGGTGAGTGGGGTGAGAGAGAGAAAAGGGGGCAGGGCTGGATGGATGTGGGAGTGAGATGAGGGAGAGAGAATGATGCAGGGCTGGATGGATAGGAGAGTGGGGTGAGGGAGCGAAAAGGGGGCAGGGCTGGATGGATGGGAGAATGAGGTGAGGGAGAGAGAATGATGCAGGGCTGGATGGATGGGAGAGTGGGGGAGGGAGAGAGGAAAGGGCAAGGCTGGATGAATGGGGCAATGGGGTGAGAGGCAGGGCTGGTTAGATGGGGGAGTGGAGTGAGGGAGAAAAAACGGGGCAGGGTTGGATGGATAGGGGAGTAAGTTGAAGCATAGAAGGTGCAGGGCTGGATGGATGGGGGAATTGGGTGAGGGAGAGAGGAGGAGGCAGAGCTGGATGGATCGGGGAGTGAGGCTGAGTAAGAGAGGAGGGGACAGGGTTGGATAGATGGGGGAGTGGGATGAGGGAGAGAAAAGGGGGCAGGATTGGATTGATGGGAGAGTGGGATGGAGGAAAGAGGTAGGGGCAGAGTTGGATTGATGTTAGAGTGAGGTGTGGGAAAGAGGAGGGGCCAAGATGGATGGATGGGGGAGTAGGGTGAGGGAGAGAAGAGGGAGCAGGGCTGGATGGATGGGGGATTTGGGGTGGGGTGCGGGAGAGAGGAGGAGGCAGGGTTGCATGGATTGGGCGTGATATGAAGGAGAGAAGAAGGGGGAGGTCTGGATAGATGGAAGAGTTAGGTCAGCGAGAGAGGAGGGGCAGGGGTGGATGATTGGAGAGTGGGTTGAGGGAGAGAGTAGGGGGCATGGCTGGATGTATGGGGGAGTGGGGTGATTGAGAGAGAATGAGACAGGGCTGGATGGATGAGCTAGTGGAGTGAAGGTGAGAGAAGGGGGCATGGCTGGATGAATGGGTTAGTGGGGTAAAGGAGCGAGGAGGGGGCAGGTCTGGATGGATGGGGGAGTTGGTTGAGGGAGAGAGGAGGGGCAGGGTTGGATGGATGGGGGAGTGGGGTTAGGGAAAGGTCAGTGCTGGATGAATGGGGGGAGTGGTATTAGGGTGAGAGGAGAGGGCTGGGCTGTATGGATGGATGAGTGGGGTGACAGAGAGAGAGTAGAGTGGGCATGTCTGGATGGATGGGGGAGTGGGATGAGGGTGAGAGTAGGGGGCACGGCTCGATGGAGGAGTGGGGTGAGAGAGAAAGGAGAGGGCAGGTCTGGATGGATGGGGAAGTGAGGTGAAGGAGAGAAAAAGGATCAGGCTTTAATGGATGGGGGAGTGGGTTGAGGGAGAGAAGAAGGTGGAAGAGCTGGATGGATGGGAGAGTGGGATTAGAGAGAGAGAGAATGGGGCAGGACTGGATGGATGGGGGAGTCGGGTGAGGGAGGGAGGAGGGGGCAGGTATGGATTGATATGAGTGGGATGAGGGAAAAAGGTGGGGGCAGAGTTGGATTTATTTTGGAGTGAGGTGAAGGAAAGAGGAACGGGCAAAGATGGATGGATGGGGGAGTAGGAGGAGGGAGAGAAGAGGGGGCAGTGCTGGATGGATTGGGTAGTGGGGTGAGGGAGATAAAAGGGTCAGGGCTTGATGGATGGGGGAGTAGGGTGAAAGAGAGAAGAAGGGGCAGGGCTGGATGGATGGGGGAGTGGGTCTAGGGAAAGAAAATGTGGTAGAGCTGGATGGATGGAGGAGTGGGGTGAGGGAAAGAGGAGGGGTTCAGGGCTGGATGGATGGGAGAGTGAGATGAGTGAGAGAGGAGGGCGCAGGGCTGGATGGATTGTAGAGTTGGGTAGTGAGAGAGGAAGGGGTTAAGCTGGATCGATGGGAGAGTGGGGTGATTGAAGGAGAAGGGTGAGGGGAGGGAGAGAGGAGAATGTAGGGCTGGATGGATGGGAGTGTGTAGTGAGAGAGAGAGAGAGAGAGAGAGAGAGAGAGAGAGAGAGAGAGAGAGAGAGAGGGAGGGAGGGAGGGAGGGAGGGAGGGAGGGAGAGAGAGAGAGAGAGAGAGAGAGAGAGAGAGAGAGAGAGAGAGAGAGAGAGAGAGAGAGAGAGAGAGAGAGAGAGAGAGAGAGAGAGAGAGAGAGAGAGGAGGGGGCAGGGCTGGATGGATGGGGAGTGAGGACTGGGATGATTGAGAGAGAATGGTACAAGGCTGGAAGGATAGAGGATTGGGATGAGGGAGAAAAAAGGGAGCAAGGCTGGATAGTGGAAGAGTGGGGTGATAGAGAGAAGAAGGTGCAGGGCTCGATGAATTGGGAAATAGGTCAAGGGAGAGAAGAAGGGGTAGGGTTGGATGGATAGAGGAGTGGGTGAGGGATAATGGAGGAGGCATGGCTGGATGGATGAGGGAGTTAGGTGAGGGAGAGAGGTGGGGACAGAGCTAGATGGATAGGGGAGTGGGGTGAGGGAGAGAAAAAGGGACAGTGCTGGACCGATGGGGGAGGGGTGAGTTAGGAGGTGGCAGGGCTGGATGGAAGGGGGTGTCGGTTAAGAAAGAGAGGAGGTGGCAAGGCTGGATGGATGGGGGAGTGGGTTGATAGAGAGAAAAAGGGTTGGGGTGGATGGAGGGGGGAGTGGGGTGAAGGAGATAAGAAGGGGCAGGCCTGGCTGGATGTGGGAGTGGGTCGAGGGAGAGAAGAAGGGGCAGGGGTGGATAGATGGGGAATTGGGTGAGGGAGAGAGGAGGGGGCAGGACTGTATGGATGGGGGAGTAGGCTGAAGGAGGGAGGAGGGGACAGGGATGGATTAATTGGAGAGTGGGAGGAGGAAAAGAGGTGAGGACAGAGTTGGATTTATTTTGGATTGAGGTGAGGAAAAGAGGAGGGGACAAAGATGGATGGATTGGGGAGTGGGGTGAGGGAGAGAAAAGGGGGCAGGGCTAGATGGATGTGGGAGTGGGGTGAGGGAGAGAAAAGGGGGCAGAGCTGGATGGATGGGGGAGTTGGGTGAGTGAGAAAGAAGGGCTGGATGGATGGGGGAGTGGGGTGAGGGAGAGAGGATTTAGCAAGGATGGATTGATATGGGAGTGGGGTGAGGGAGAGAGTAAGAGACAGGGTTCGGTGGATGGGAGAGTGGGTTGAGGGAGAGAAGAGGGAGCAGGGCTGGATGGATGGGGGAGTGGGATGAGGGAGGGAAATCAAAGCAGGGCTGGATGGATAGGGGAGTTGGATGAGGGAGAGAAGATGAAGCAAGGCTGGATGGATTGGTGAGTGTGATGAGGGAGAGAAAAGGGAGCAGGGCTGGATGAATAGGGGAGTGGAATAATTAAAATTAAAATTCATTTATTTCCACTGGGTAGTGGTTATTACACAACATAGATTTATAAACAGATGTCTACACGTCATACAAAAATGAAATGAAATATGAACATTGTGCTAAAACATTAATAAACTATGTTTAAAATGCTCTCATATAAAAAGACATACATATAAAAGTTACATACAAAAGATAAAATATTAAATTAATAAAGTTAAAATTGCAACCTTACCCAAGTCAACGATAAGACCGTAAAACAAACATTTAAAAGTAAGTTGTTACATATAATGAGAATTAATAGTCTTTTAAAATATGTTGCATAAACCTGGTTTTAAAGCTTGAGAGCGTGTTTGCGTTGGTAACATGTTCAGGCAAAAAATTCCACAATTTTGGTCTATTAATAGAGAAAGCCCTTGCACCAGAGTTAGTCTTTGCTCTTGACACAACCAGATGGTTTCGTTGTCTTGTAGTTCTTCTGGTTGTGCTCTGGATAGAGGGAAAATAGTGCAGCCAGTCAGGATATATCTTATTCAATGATTTATATACAGCAACGTTAATTTCCAGAAAATTTTTTTGTTTTATTTTGAGCCATTTAAGTTCTTTATAAGCCGGGGAAATGTGGTAAAATTTTTGCATGCCACCTACAGAAACTCTAGCTGCGAAGTTTTGTAGTTTTTGAACTTTCTATATTAAGGTAGTGTTCGTTGTGCTCCATATCCTTATACAATAATTTAAAAGGCTAAGAAGAAGAGACTGTACAATAGTGGTCCTCGTACTTTTAGATAAAAACATACTTATTCGGCTTATATAGATTAGCATCCCTAGGACTTTTTTTTGTAAATTCACTGATGTGTCTATCAAATAACATATATTGGTCCATATGTAATCCTAAATTTTTGACATGGGTGCTTGGGTGTATACTGGTGCCGTCAAAGTTTACCACAGTATCTTCAGGCAAATGTGCTAATAATTGTCTGCTGCCAACAAAAATGCACTGAGTTTTAATAGGGTTTATCAGTAATCCATTTCTTAAGAAATATTGTTTAACATTATGAAGGATAATTTCTGTATTGTGAATTATATTCTGCAGATTCTCTAAAGTATCGCTGTGCAGTTTTTGTGTATCATCTGCATACTGCACTACTGTACAATCATTGATGTACTCGCTTAAATCATTAACATATATGTTAAATAAAATAGGTCCCAGAACGGGATCTATTTCAGAGAGGGAGAGAGGAGGGGACAGGGCTGGATGAATGGGGAAGTTAGGTGAGAGAGGGAGGAGAGGCAAGGATGGATGGATGGATGGAGGAGTCGGGTGAGGGAGAAAAGAGGGAGCAGGGCTGGATGAATGGGCGAGTGTGGTGATTGAGAGAGAATGGGGCAGGGCTGGATGGATGGGGGAGTAGAGTGAGAGAGAAAGGAGGGAGCAGGGCTGGATGAATGGGGTAGTGGGGTAAAGGAGAGAGGAGGGGACAGGGCTGGATTGATGGGGTAGTGGGATGAGGGAGAGAGGAGGGGGCAGGGGTGGATGGATGTGGGAATGGGGTGAGGGAGAGAAAAAGGGACATGGGTGGATTGATTGGGGACTGGGGTAAGGAAGAAAAATGGTAGGGCTGGATGGATGGGGGAGTGTGAAGAGGGAGAGAGGAAGGGGCAGGGCTGCATGGATGGTGCAGTGGGGTGAGGAAGAGAAGAAGGGGCAGGGCTGGATGGATGGAGAAGTGGGTTGAGGGAGCAAAGAGGGAGCAGGGCTGGATGGATGGGGGAGTGGGATGAGGGAGAGAAGAGGGGACAGGGCTGGATGAATGGAGGAGTGGGATGAGAGAGAGAAAAGGGGGTAGGGCTGGAGGGATTGGGGCAGTGGGGTCAGGAAGAAAAAAAGGGACTGGACTAGATGGATAGGTTAGTGGGATGAGGGAGAGAAGAAGGGAAATGGCTGGATTGATGGGGAAGTTGGGTGAGGGAGAGAAGAAGGGACAGGACTGGATGGATGGATGACTGGGGTGAGGGAGAGGAGAGGGAGTAGAGCGGGATGAATGAGAGAGTGGGATGAGGGTAAGAAAAGGAGGCAGGGGAGGATGAATGGGAGAGTCGGGTGAGGGAGAGAAAAGAGGACTGGTCTAGATAGATAGGGGAGTGAGGTGATGGAGAGAAGAAGGGGCAGGGCTGGATGGATGGGAGAGTGGGGTAAGAATGTACCCCATGTTAGGCAGGTAGTATTACTTATATTTTTATTCCTATATATCTCATGTATTATGCAATTAATGTTATTATAATTGTTGAGGTATATATGTAGTAGGTTCTCGAATGTCTTGTGACGGCAAACGTTCGGAAGCAGTCTCTTGGTGTCTGGCCGCCATCCGGTCAGAGAGATGCTGCTGACCGCAGCGTCTAGAAGGTGTTTTGTGATGTGAGGCGCTATGCTGTCGCCTGAAGAAAAGTGGCTGACTTCAGCGTTTGAGAGGCGTCGGCGAAGATGCTTCATCGCCCAGCTTGGCCAGCCTCCGCAGACCTAACCGCGCAACTACACCTACAAGTCACGGACCTCGGAGTGCTCTACTCTCACCGTACATCCGAGGTCCGGACTTAAACGTGATTACTGACATTACTGTGTTATTACGAGTGCCCTACAAACTGTCGCTGAAGTTATATATATTGCACAAACCCCACCTTATACCCAAGTGTGGAGATATAGTGCCACAGTGACTCTTGTGATATACTTTAATCTATGTGCATAACCCTGCTTGCTTAGAATACAAATACAAGCAGTGAGACTTATTATATGTACCAGTGTACTGATCATCTTATACTGTAAATAAAACTGTATAAAGTACACGTATTTGGCTAAATCGCTCGGGCCACACTATCTCACATAACATTCGTTACCTTGTGCCGGTAACACATGCTGCCACTGTGGTGTGATAAATAACAACCACCACATCAGGTAACATTATGGTGAACAGCGTTTGAGATACGAAATACCAGTTGCACTCATAACACGAACATTTTTGGGAAACGGATTGAACGATCTCTACAGAGAAACGAAGGAGTGAGATGGTAGTGGAAAGAAGCGTCGACGAGATGTTTATGACCAGGTCAGCGCTTCGTCAGACATCCCGCTGAACTTTGACACCGCTCGCCACTACCCTCAAGTATTCTCACACCTACTAGCACCTCATAACTCTCTGTGAGGAAGCTAGCGTTTCCCCCATGTCAAGACAACGGTGAACCTGTTGGTGGCTGAAGAAGAGGACGAGGAAGATTTCTACTGGGTGACAACAACAGACTCACCCCCACTTCTCCGCTTTACTTGTCGCGGGACACAAAAAGAAGACGAGATAACCTTTCACCTCGGGCTGACTCAACAAAAGAAGACAAGTTTCCTGGCCTGAAAGGACTCGTGAGGACAGCGGCTACTTCAATCAGTTTACTGTCGCATATTAATTATTTAGGTGAGATACACATGCATTTAGCTAAAATACTACCCTTACACATTATTAAAACAATAACACTTGCATACACTTAAGTGGTTAAAGCAGTGATTTATTATTATTGTTGCTCATATATATTTTGCTGAAAAAATGGCAGTATATTGAGTCTAGTGGATTATTGGTGTATATTTATGTGTATACTTTTCACCATCCTCTCATTTCTTCTTGATTAATTAACGGTCTCATTTTATTACTAATAATCAAATTTAAGTGTTGTTCATTCTCTTATTATTATTATGAATAAGGCAACTTGAAACATTGTGAACTCAGAGAAATTATTTAAACAACGTTACACTACCGTACTATATCACTTCTAATTAAGTAAATAGTTAATTTAATTTATTTTAATAACTTTTAATTAATTACTTATTAGTAAATTGATGTCGAAAGACAATTTAACGAAGTTAGTGGAAGATTTTGATCATATTTGCACTGCTGAAGGTGATAGTTTTGAGGAAGCAGGTGCGTCTGCTGGGACTGAACTTAGTAATAATATTCGCACACTTAGAAGTGGAACACAATATCCACGCTTTCCCGTAGATACTAATTTATTTGCCTGTATTAACCCAACACCCACCAGCATGACAACTAACCCTAATATTGGTACTGGAGGTAACAAAACCCCTCGCACTCCCTCACCACCGCCTGTTGCCGGTCCGTCGTCTGCGACGGGGGAAGCTCAGCGAGCCTCCGCAAAGCACCCGGGTTAGAAGTAACGAGAAATCGTGGACAGAAAGGAACCGACGACGGGGTTGATATTAATGCTCTTCGCTCATCAATAATAGCGGCTTGCAACCTCGCTGATGCTATGGTTTTTCCTGTCAAAATAGGTTCTGTAAGGGCATCTTTTGCTGTCGACACCGGCGCTTCAGTTAATGTGCTCTCCGCTGCATCATACTCGGAGTTAAAGCGCGCGTCGCGTGGTAGCCGATGGCCCCTCAGACCACCGATTACCAATTACAGCCTGATCTTAATTGTGTAAAGTTTCGGGGTAAAACCTTGAAGGCGATGGAGATACCCAGACGTTTAATTTCTTCAAACCGTACGGACTCGAAAAAGTTTTACCGACGCACAGGAAATCAGTGTGATTCATAACGCCCAGAGAAAAAGGGGATAGAATCTGGATCGTACCAGGCTACTTCATCTTGCAATGAAAACCATCAAACGAACTGTTTTGAGGAGTGGAAGGAAATTAATGCCACTGTAGTAGGGACTCATAAAATACCTAGTCGTGCGGCAGCCCACATACCAGTATCGGTTCTTAATGCCAAGGTTGGAAATGATATATGCCTAGAAGGCCCCAGCTTAGTAAACAAACTAGCTGTGGAACCAACTTTAAATACAGTACGAGAGGGAAGCACCACCTCTGCTTTTGTGGTTAATTTTACTGATGGTCCTATAACTTTAAAACAAGGAGTACTCTTAACCAAAGCGTTAGTTTATGACAGACAGGTGGATCCAAATCCATTTGATTTAAGTCTACGTAGTAGTGTTGCCTCAGTTAACTCGTGTCAAACTGAGGAGACAAAACATTCAACAACGTTTCATTCATTGGTAAGGGTTAATGATTATCCTGAGTTAGGGAGTTCATTGATAGATTTATTACAACGCTATCGTGACGTCATCGCATTACCCGGTGAACCTCTAGGTTCAACCGATAGGGCGAAACACATTATTAAATTAAAACCCCATATAATATATATGCCTACCTTGATGACATTATTGTCTTGAGTAGTGATGCTAAATCTCATTTTGCTAACTTAAGAGTCAGTCTTATTAAAATTCCGTGAAGCTGGTCTCAAAGCAAAATTATCCAAGTGTGATTTTTTACAAAAGTCCATCACCTTTCTTGGCCATTTAGTTAATGCAGATGGAATATACACTTTGGATGACAAGGTAAAGGCCATACAAAACTTTCCTCTACCGCGAAATGTAGACAATGGAAGATCCTTCTTAGGATTATGCGGATATTATAGGTAATTTGTCAAAGGATTTTCCAGTATAGCATCGCCCTTGAAAAAGGACGTGCCGTTTCATTGGGGTGCTGCGTCAAGAATAAAGTTTCTGTAACCTTAAGTTTGTTCTGACCCACGCACCTATTCTAGCATTCCCTGACTACGCTAAACCGTTTATATTATTCACGGATGAAAGTGCGTTAGGTCTTGGTGCTGTTTTAATGCAAACCGAAGAAAAAGGGAAGAATAGTGCTATTGCTTACGCGAGCAGAACACTAAATTCTGCGGAGTCTAACTACTCCGTGACTCACCAAGAGACACTCGCGGTAGTATGGGCACTCAAAACATTCCGTGATATAATCCTAGGTTACCATATCACGTGTTATACTGATCACGCGGCTGTCACCGAGATTTTCAAGGGTCGCAACCTTACCGGTAGACTCGCGCGGTGGTACTTAACAATACAGGAATTCCATCCTGAATTCAAATACTTGCCAGGTCGAGCCAATAAAGTGGCTGATGCGTTGTCAAGAAATATACCTATTGGTGCTGTCGATCAAGCCACCAAACCGCTTGATAATTTTACTATGCAGGCTCTCGCTGAAGCTCAACGTCAACATAATGTATGGAGCAAGGTTGTGTATCATCTTGAATCCGGTGATGATGTTAAATTGCCTGAGCTACATATACCTCTTTCTCAGTTTTTACTCAATACGGATGGTGTTCTTTGCCGTCATTGGTCGAACAAGAAAAAAACCGGTAACACAGTTAGTAATACCCGAGGTGTATGTACCGACAGTACTATATCAACTTCATAACACAGCAGTTGCCGGACATAAGGGGAAAGATCGTACCTTACGCGCTGCACGCTATCAATACTACTGGCCAACCATGAAAATGGATGTGGACGCACATGTGAATCAGTGTATTGAGTGTGCACGGAATAAGGGAACGGTGCCTAAACAAGCACCGATTTTTTAATATCCGCCACCCAATCAACCTTGGGATGTCGTTGGCATAGATTTACTGCAACTTCCGTTTAGTCGTCAAGGGTCCAAGTATCTTCTCGTATGTGTTGACCACTTCTCACGATACATCGTTCTGGCTCCCTTGAAGGACAAAACAGCTGGCGCTGTTGCTCATGCACTCATTAGTAAAGTGTTTCTTGTTCATTCTACTCCAAGGACTATTCTTTCTGACAATGGTAAGGAGTTTAGAAATGCATTGCTGAGCGAAATATGTAGTCAATATACCATAAAACAAACTTTCATTACAGCCTATCATCCAGCCAGCAATGGTCTTGTAGAGCGCTCTAACAAGAAAATTTTAGAAGTATTGCGGCCAGTGGTGGGTGGTTTGTTAGAAACTTGGGAAGATTGGCTTTCACATGTAGCAACCAGTATTAATTCAAGTAACTGTGAGTCAACGGGTCACTCGGCTCACTATATACTCTACGGAGTAGAAATGAGACTCCCGACTGATCTCATAAGTTCGCCTCAGCCTCCTGTTTATAATGTGGATGATTATGGAAAATGTCAGCTTAAAGTTTTCTCAAGATATTCACCAGGAAGTACAGAGGAATTTAAAAGAATCAAAAACAGCCATGGCAGAGAAGCAACATAAAAGAGCTTTTCCTGTTGAATTGCAAGCAGGCGATACAGTAATGGTTCAAGTACCTGAAAGGTCTTCTAAACTTTCACCTAAATTTGTCGGACCGCGCCTGATTACTAAGCATACTAGTGGAAATAATTTTGAGGTGTTAGATCCGTGGCTGCAAACGCTGGAAATTATTCATAGCGATCGTCTAAAACGGACGAAGGCCAAAACTAACATAAGCTTGGTAGAAACAGCTAATCTTACTAACGCTGTGCATCTTAATACTAATACCACATCTCAACCCACTAAATCTCATGGTTACAATCTACGTTCTCGCAAATAATTTCTTGCTGAATGCTATCTAATGAAGTAGTTTATTTCCATACTTTCTTATTTCTGCTTGTTTCAGAGATGTATGCTATCATCATTCTCCTGCTCGCTCTGACTTCTACTCAAGCTCGAGATCCTGCTCAGAGATCCTGAAGCCAGGAGCTCTCACTGCCAACATAGGCCGAGTTTCCTTAATCCAGGATTATTTGTGGGTTCGTTATCCATATACTGAGCTTAAAGCAGTACCGGGTCGTCTGCTAAACCTTACTGAGCAACTAAGTGATACTCTATTTTGAATTAAACAAACACACGATTCATGATACAAAATATTCTTCCCTAATGAAGATGTTGTTGAAGGAACGTGTGGAGTTTCTAAGAGATACAGTCAAGGACGCCTTGGAAAATTATGATGGATTCCCTTCAAATAATCGTCCAAAAAGAGGTCTAATTGATGGCCTTGGCATGTTGTCTCAGATGGTGTTTGGTACGGCCATGGATAGCGATGTAAAGGATTTGCAAGAACGTTACAATACTTTAGCTGCAATGGCTATATCTAACCGTAAGGCTGTAGATCTTAACTGCAGAAACATTGCACGACTCAAGGAAGGCATGATTAAACTGGTAAATTACATTAACATCTTAGGTGCTTCTCTTAACAAAGCATTCCTTAACATAGATGTTTCCTATGCTATTGATGAGGTTCTTATGGTTCTAAATGCCCTAGAAAATTCAGTCAATACGATCATGCATGCAAATGAGCTCGTACTGAGGAATGTGGTTGACGCTTCCCGAGGTAGAGTGTCCTCATCCTTATTTCGAGTTAAGGATTTATTACACACCCTAACGATAGCAAAGGAACAATATGATCTAACCCCTATTTTTGCTGGAGCGGAAATTTTACATTATTACCCACTTCTCAGTGCAATGTTAACGTCAGAAGCCATTGTAGTTCATGTTCCCTTTCATTCAAAGGTTGTTTATGATATTCACCGAATAGGGTCATTCCCATTTCAAATCAACACCTCTATTCTCGCCGTTGATTTACCTGACTCTATTGTGCTGGTCAACGAGGGGCTTACTCTCTACAGTACCAGTGAATACCAAATACTTCACCAGTGTAAATCTGAGCATATAGGATTTTATTTTTGCCCTGCGTCTCTCTTTGCATTCTTACCTGTTAAAGAAGAAGGTGCGTGTGAAGTTGCTTTGATTCAACATGATGCTTCACAGAGCTTAAACCTATGCCCTTACACTCAATTGCAGCCAAAACCTTTTTACCATAAAAGTTTCATGGGCCATCATTACTTTTTCTTCATCCGTCCTACGATGGTGACAGTGATTTGCCCATCAGGAAGGTTACACGGTCGACAGACTGGTCACTTTGCTATTCTTAAATTATGTACCTTGAATTCAGCAACAGTGTCGACTCATCCTGAGACACTTCATAAAGGTTTTGTTTCTAAACTTTTTATGCGTATTTACACCTTAGATTTTGCTAAAAGTGTAAATATTTCTTCTATTAAGTATGTGACTAATACCATTTCTGAGTTTAAATTAAATAACTTAGAATTTGAATCGGCAGTCCATGCTTCCCTACCGACCTACATGAACCCTTACGTACACTTCCCTACGGCCATCTTACCGATAGTGCTGGTGATTGTTATAATGATTCCTCTATTTTGTCTAGTGAAACGTGCTTTAACACTCTATAATATGTTAAAAGGTAGAGTTTCAAATAAAGCTGCTAGCGACCACGAATTGACACCTCCACAAGGTTAGGTACATGACTCTAGATATATAGGAACGTCGCGAGGTCGCGTCGAGTAGGTGACCGAGCGATGTACCCCATGTTAGGCAGGTAGTATTACTTATATTTTTATTCCTATATATCTCATGTATTATGCAATTAATGTTATTATAATTGTTGAGGTATATATGTAGTAGGTTCTCGAATGTCTTGTGACGGCGAACGTTCGGAAGCAGTCTCTTGGTGTTTGGCCGCCATCCGATCAGAGAGATGCTGCTGACCGCAGCGTCTAGAAGGTGTTTTGTGATGTGAGGCGCTATGCTGTCGCCTAAAGAAAAACGGCTGACTTCAGCGTTTGAGAGGCGTCGGCGAAGATGCTTCATCGCCCAGCTTGGCCGGCCTCCGCAGACCTAACCGCGCAACTACACCTACAAGTCACGGACCTCGGAGTGCTCTACTCTCATCGTACATCCGAGGTCCGGACTTAAACGTGATTACTGACATTACTGTGTTATTACGAGTGCCCTACAAACTGTCGCTGAAGTTATATATATTGCACAAACCTCACCTTATACCCATGTGTGGAGATATAGTGCCACAGTGACTCTTGTGATATACTTTAATCTATGTGCATAACCCTGCTTGCTTAGAATACAAATACAAGCAGTGAGACTTATTCTATGTACCAGTGTACTGATAATTTTATACTGTAAATAAAACTGTATAAAGTACACGTATTTGGCTAAACAGCTCGGGCCACACTATCTCACATAACACTCGTTACCTTGTGCCGGTAACACATGCTGCCACTGTGGTGTGATAAATAACAACCACCACATCAGGTAACAAGAAAAAGGGGAGGGGGCAGGGCTGGATGAATTTGGGAGTGGGCTGCAGGGTTTTGGGGCTGCAGGGCTGCAGGGCTATAGGACTACGGTGCTGCGTGGCTGTGGGACTTCAAAGCTGTGGAGATTTGGGTTGCAGGACTAAGGGGCTAAGAGGCTGCAGGGCTAAGGGGCTGCGGGACTTCAAAGCTACAGAGCCTCGGGGCTGCGGGACTTCAAGGCTACAAAGCCTCGGGGCTTCAGGGTAACGAGTTGGGTGAGGGAGAGAGAAGGGGGCAGTGCTGGATGGATTGGGGAGTTGAGTGAGGGAGAGAGGAGGGGGCAGTGCTGGATGGATAGGGGAGTGGGTTGAATGAGAGAAGAAGGGGCATGGCTGGATGGATTGGGGAGTGGGGTGAGGGAGAGAAAAGTGGACAGGGCTGGATGGATTGGGGAGTGGGATGAGGGAAAGAAGATGGGGCAGCGCTGAATTGATGGGGGAGTGGAATGAGGGAGAGAAGAAAGAGCACGGCTGGATTTATGGGGTAGTGGGATGAAGGAGAGTGATGGGGCAGGGCTGGATAAATTGGGGAATGGGGTGAGGGAGAGAAAAGGGAGCAGGGTTAGATGGATGGGGGAGTGTGGTGAGGGAGGGAAGATGGGGCAGGACTGGATAAATTTGGGAGTGGGGTGAGGGAGATGAAAAGGAGCAGGGCTGGATGGATAGGGGAGTAGGGTGAGGGAGAGAGGAAGGGGCAGGGCTGAAGGAATGGGGGAGTGGGGTGAGGGAAAGAGGAGGGGGCAGGGTTGGATTTAATGGGAGTAGGGTAAGGGAGAGAAGAAGCGGCAGAGCTGGATGAATGGAGGAGTGGGCAGAGGGAGAGAGGAGGATGCAGATCCAAATGGATGGGGGAGTGGGATGAGAGTGAATGGAGGGGTTAGGGCTTGATGGATGGTGGATTTGTGTGAGGGAGAGAAGAGGAGGCACGGCTGCATTGAGGACTAGGGTAAGGGAGAAAGGAGGGAGCAAGGCTGGATGAATGTGGAAGTGGGGTAAGGGAGAGAAAATGGGGCAGGCTTGGATGGATGGGAGAGTGGGTTGAGGGAGACAAGAAGGGGACAGGGTTGGATGGATGGGGGAGTGGGATGAGGGTGAGAAGCAGGGGCAGAGCTGGAAAGATGATTGAGTGGGTGTGAGAGAGAGAGAGAAGTGGGGCCAGGGCTTGATGGTTGGGGGATTGGGGAGCGGGAGAGAGAAAGAGGCACGGCTGCATTGATGGGGGAGTGGGGTGAAGGAGGGAAGTTGGGGCAGGGCTGGATGGATGGGGGAGTCGGGTGAGGGAGAGAGGAAGGGGAAAGGCTGGGTAGATAGTGGAGTGGGTTTAAGGAGAGAGGAGGGGCAGTGCTGGATGGATGGGGGAGTGTGGTGAGTGAGATAAGAGGGGGAAGGGGTGGATGGATGTGGAAATGGGGTGAGGGAGAGAAAAGGGAACATGGATTGATTGATTTGGGAGTGGGATGTGGAAGAAAAGGTGCAGGACTGGATGGATGGAGGAGTGTGGTGACGGAGAGAGGAGACGGCTGGGCTGCATGGATGGGGGAATGTGCTGAGTGAGAGAAGATGGGGCAGGGGTTGATGGATGGGGCCTAGGGAGTGAGAAGGGGGGCAGTGCTAGATGGATAGGGTAGTGGCGTGAGGGAAGGGGGAGGAGACAGGGCTTGATGGATGGGCAGTGGGTCGAAAGAGAGAAGGGGCAGGCCTAGATGGATTGTAGAGTTGGATGAGAGAGAGAAGAGGGGGCAGGGATGGATGGATGTGGGAGTGGGTTGAGGGAGAGAAAAGGGGACATGGGGGCATTGATTGAGGAGTGGGGTAAGGAAGAAAAGGGGCAATGCTGGATGGATAAGAGAGTATGGTGAGGGAGATAGGAGGGAGCAGGGCTGCATAGATGGTGCAGTGGGGTGAGGGGGAAAAGAAGGAGCAGGGTTGGATGGATGGAGGAGCGGGGTGAGGGAGATAAGAGGGAGCAGGGCTGGATGGATGGGGGAGTGGGATGAAGGAGAGAAGAGGGGGCAAGGCAGGATGAATGGGAGAGTGGGGTTAGAGAGAGAAAAGGGGGCAGAGCTGGATGGATTGATGGAGTGGGGTGAGGGAGAGAAGAAGGAACAGGGCTGGATGGATGCAGGAGTGGGTTAAGGGAGAAAAAAGGGAACAGGGCTGAATCGATTGAGGAGTGGGATTAGGGAGAGAAGAGGGGGCAGGTCAGGATGAATGGGAGAGTGTGGTGAGGGAGAGAAAAGGGGGCAAAGCTGGAGCTAGCTGCAGGGCTAAGGGGCTGCTGGGCTTCAGGGAGTCAGGGCCTCGGGGCTGTAGGGCTGCGAGGCTGCAGAGTTGCGGGGCTCCACTGCTGCACGGCATAAGGACTGCGGGAACTCGGGGCTGCGGGGCAACGAGGCTTCAGAGCTGCGGGGTTGTTGAGATTCAGTGCACCGGGGCAGCGTGGCTGCAGAGCAGCAGTACTGCCGAGCTGCGGGGCTGTGGGACAGCGAGGCTGCAGAGCTGCAGGACTGTAAGTCCTCAGGGGTGCGGGGGAGCGAGGCTGCAGGAATGCGGGAGAGTGGGGTGAGGGAGAGAGGAGAGGGCAGGGCTCGATGGATTGGGGAGTAGGGTGTGGGATTGAATAGTTGACAGAGATGGATGGATGTGAGAGTGATGTGCGGGAGTGTGGAGGGAGCAGGGGTGGACTGATGGGGGACTGAGGTGAGGGAGATAGGAGGAGGCAGGGCTGGATGGATGGGGAAGTGAGGTGAGGGAGTGAGGAGGAGGCAGGCTGTATGGATGGGGGACTGGGTTGAAGGAGAGAAAAGGTGACAGGGCTGGATATATGAGGGAATGGGTTGATGGAGAAAAAAATGGGCGGGGAGTCGGGTGAGGGAGAGATAGGGCAGGATTGGGTTGATTGGGAGTGGGCTAAGGGAGTAAAGAAGAGGCAGGTCTGGATGGATGGGGAAGTTAGGTGAGGGAGAGAGGAGGGGCAGGGATCGATGGATGGGAGAGTGGGGTGGGGGAGAGAGGAGGGGGTTAGGCTTTGTGAATTGGGGAGTGGGGTGATTGAGGGGTAGTGGAGTGAGGAAGAGAAACTGGGGCAGGACCGTTTGGATCGGGGAATGTGGTGAGGGTGAGAGAATGGGGTAGGGCTGGATAGATAAGGGTTAGGGAAAGAGGAGAGGGCAGGGTTGGTTGAATAGGAGAGCGGGGGCACGGCTGAAGAGACGATTGAATGGGTTGAGGGAGAGAGGAGGGACCAGGGCTTGATGGTTGGGGGAATAGGATGTGGAAGAGAGGAAGAGGCAGGGCTGCATTGATGGGGGAGTGGGGTGAAGGAGAGAAGAAGGGGCATGGCTAGATAGATGGTGGAGTTATGTGAATGAGAGATGAGGGGGCACGGCTGGATGGATTGGGGAGTGGGGTGAGGGAGAGAGAAGAGGGAAAGACTAGGTAGATAGTGGAGTTGGTTGAGGGAGAGAGGAGGAGACACGGCTTTATGGATGGAGGAGTGGGGTGAGTGAGAGAACGGCGGGCAGGGTTGGATGGATGGGGGAGAGAGAGAGAGGAGGGGGCAGGGCTAGATGGATGTTGGGGGTTGGGGTGAGGGACAGAGGAGGTGGCAAAGGTGGATGAATGGGAGAGTGAAGTGATGGTGAGAGGAGGGGACAGGGCTGGATGGATGGAGTGTGGAGGGGGAAGGAAGAGGGGGAAGGATGGATAGATAGGAGAGTGGGATGAGGGAAAGAGGTGGCGGCAGAGTTGGATTGATTTGGAGTGAGATGAGGAAGAGAGGAGGGGGCAAGGATGGATGGATGGGGGAGTGAAGTGAGGGTGAGAGAAGGTGGTAGGGCTGGTTGCAGGGAGGGAGTTGGGTGAGGTGAGAGAAGAGGGGGCATGGCTGGATGGAGGAGTGATGGGAGAGTGATGTGAGGAAGAGTGGAGGGGGTAGATGGATGGATGGGGGAGTGGGATGTGGGACAGAGGAGGTGGCAGGGATGGATGGATGGGAGAGTGAAGTGAGGGTGAGAGGAGGGGGCAGGGCTGGATGGATGGGGGAGTGGGGTGAAGGAGAGAAAAGGGGACAGGACTAGATAGATGAGGGAGTGGGTTGATAGAGAAAAAATTGGGCGGAGCTTGATGGATGGGGGAGTCGGGTGAGGGAGAGGAAAGGGAGCAGGGCTGGATGGATGGGGAATTGTGATGAGTGAGAGAAACGAGGGCAGGACTGGATGGATAGGGAAGTGGAGGAGGCAGTGCTGGATGAATGGGGGAATGGATGAAGGAGAGAGGAGGGGACAGGGCTGCATGGATGCGGGAGTTAGGTGATGGAGAGAGGAGGAGGCACGGTTGGATTCATTGGAAGTGGTGTAAGGGAGAGAAGAAGGGGCAGGTCTGGATGAATGGGGAAGTTAAGTGACGGAGAGAGGAGGGGCAGGAATGGATGGATGGGAGAGTTGGGTGAGGGAGAGAGGAGGGTGTAGAGCTTGATGAATAAGGGAGTGGGGTGATTGACAGAATTCGGCGGGGTTGGAGGGATTGGGGAGTGGAGTGAGGTAGAGAGGAAGGGGCATGGCTGGATGAATAGGGTAGTGGGATGAGGAAGAGAGACTTGGGCAGGGCCGAATAGATGGGGGAGTGAGATGAGGGAGAGAAAAGGGGGCAGGGCTGGATGGATTGGGGTGAGGGAGAAAAAAAGAAGCTGGGCTAGATGGATGGAGGAGTCGGGTGAGGGAGAGAAGAAGGGGCAGGGTTGGATTGATGGGGCTGCGGGATGAGGGAGAGAAGAGGGAGAAAGGCTGGTTGGATGGCGGAGTTGGGTGAGGGAGAAAAGAGGAAACAGGGCTGGATGGATGGGTAAGTGGGATTAGGAAGTGAAGATGGGGCAGGGCTGGATGGATGGGGGAGTAGGTTGAGGGAGAAAAGTGATGGCAAGGCTGGATAGATTGGGGAGTGGGGTGAGGGAGAGAAAAGGGGGCAGGGCTGGATGAATGGAGGAATGGGGTGAGGGAGAGAGGAGGGAGCACGGCTGGATGGATGGGGGAATTGGGTGAGGGAGAGAAAAAAGGAGAGGGCTGGATGGATAGGGAAGTCGGGTGAGGAAAAGAAAAGGGGTCATGGCTGGATAGATTGGGGGAGTGGGGTGAGGGAGAAAAAAGGGAGCAAGGGTGGATGGATAGGGGAGTGAGTTGAGGGAGAGAAGAGAGGACAAGGCTGGATGGGTCGGGAAGCGGGGTGAGGGAGAGAAAAGAGGGCAGGGCTGGATGGATAGGGGAGTGGGTTGAGGGAGAGAAGAGAGGACAAGGCTGGATGGATCGGGAAGTGGGGTGAGAGAGAGAGAAGGGGGCAGAGCTGGATGAATGGGGAAGTAGAGTGAGAGAGAGAGCAGGGTGGATGGATGGGAGAGTGGGGTGTGGGAGAGAGGAGGCGGCAGGTCTGGATGGATGGGGGAGTGGGCATCAGGGCTGCAAGGCCGCAAAGCTGCGTAGCTACGAGTCTGCAGATCTTCCGAGCTTCGGGACTGCGGGTTAACGACGCTGCCGAGCTGCAAGACTGTAGGACCTCGGGGCAGCGAGGCTGCAGGAATGCAGGAGATTGGGGCCAGGGAGAGAGGAGGTAGCAGGGCTGGATGGATTGGCAAGTGGGATTTTGGAGTAAGGAGGGGGTAGAAATCGAAGGATGTGAGAGCAGGGCTGAATGGATGGGGGTGTGGGGTGAGGGAAAGAAGAAGGGGCAAGGCTGGATGGATGGGGAGTGGGTTGAGAGAGAGAAGAGGCAGAACTTTATGGATGGGGGAACGGGATGAGAGAGAGAGGAGGGGGCAGGGATGGATGGAGGGGGCAGTGGGGTGAGGGAGATAATAGTAGACAGGGTTGGATTGATTTAGGAGTTGGGTGAGGGAGAACAGGGGCAGGGCTGGATGGATGAGGGAGTCGGGTGAGGAAGAGAGGAGGAGGCAGGGCTGGATGGATAGTGGAGTGCGGTGAGGGAGAGAAGAAGGGGCAGGGATGGATGGATAGTGGAGTGCGGTGAGGGAGAGAGGAAGGGGCAGGGATGGATGGGATAGTCGGCTGAGGGAGAGAGGAGGGGCCAGGGGTGGATGGATTGGGAAGTGGGGTAAGGGAGAGAAGAGGGCGCAGAGGTAAATGGATTGGAGAGTGGTTTTAGGGAGAGAGGAGGGGACAGGGCTTGATGAATGGGGGTGTGATATTAGGGCGAGATTAGGGGGCAGGTCTGGATTGATGGGGGAGGAAAGTGTGAGAGAATAGGGGCAGGACTGACTGGATGGGGGATTGGGTTGAGGGAAAGAAGAGGAGACAAGGATGGATGGATGGGGGAGTGGGGTGAAGGAGAAGAGTAGGGCATAGGGCTAAATGGATTTGGGAGTGGATTGACGGAAAGAAAAGGGGGCAGTGCTGGATGAATCGGGGAATGAGGTGAGGGAGAGAGGAGGGAGCATGGCTGGATGGATGGGGGAGTCGAGTGAGGGAGAGAGGAGGGGGCAGGGTTGGATTGTTTGGAAGTGGGGTAAGGGAGAGAAGAGTCAGGTCTGGATTTATGGGGGAGTTAGGTGAGTGAGAGAGAAGGGGGCAGGACTGGATGAATAGGGGAATGGGCTGATTGAGAGAAAATGGGTTAGGGCTGGATGGATGGGGGAGTGAGTGAGGGAGAGAGGAGGAGGCATGGTTCGATTGCTTGGGAGTGGGATAAAGGGGAGAAGAAGAGGCAGCACTGGATTGATGGGGGAGTTAGGTGAGAGAGAAAGGAGGGGACAGGTCTGTATGAATGAGGGAGTTGGCTGATTGAGAGAAAATGGGTCCGGGCTGGAGGGATGGGGAAGTGGAATAAGGGAGAGAGGAGGGAGTGCTGGATGAATTGGTTAGTGGGTGTGAGAAAGATAGACTGCGGCAGAGCTGGATGTATAGGGGAGTAGGATGAGAGAGAAAATAGAGGGCAGGGCTGGATGGCAGGAGGAGTGGGACCAAGGAGAGAAAAGAGAGCAGGGTTGGATGGATTGGAGGAGTGGGGTGAGGGATAGAAAAGGAGACTGGTCTAGATGGATTGGGGAGTGGAGTGAGGGAGAGAAGAAGGGGCAGGGCTGGATGGATTGGAGATTGGGGTAAGGGAAAGGGGAGGGGGCAGGGCTGGATGAATTGGGGGGTGAGCTGCACGGCTGTGGGGCTGCGGGGCTGCAGGGTTATAGGGCTGCGGGGATCCGGGCTGTGGGGCTGTGGGACTTCACGGCTGCGGGACTTCGGGCTGCAGGACTAAGGGGCTAAGAGGCTGCAGGGCTAAGGGGCTGCGGGAATTCAGGGCTGCAGGACCTCGGGGCTATGAGGCAGCGAGTTGGGTGAGGAAGAGAGGAGGTGGCAGGGCTGGATAGATTGGAGAGTGGGGTGAGGGAGAGAAAAGGGGGCAGGGCTGGATGGATTGGGGAGTTATGTGAGGGAAAGAGGATTGGGCAGGGCTGAATTGATGGGGGAGTGGGATGAGGGAGAGAAAAGGGAGCAGGGTTAGATGGATGGGGGAGTGGGTTGAATGAGAGAAGAATGGGCATGTCTGTATGGATTGGGGAGTGGGGTGAGGGAGAGAAAAGTGGACAGGGCTGGATGGAATGGGGAGTGGTATGAGGGAGAGAAGATGGGGCAGGGCTAAATTGATGGGGGAGTGGAATGAGGGAGAGAAGAAAGAGCAGAGCTGGATTGATGGGGGAGTGGGATGAGGGAGAGAAGATGGGGCAGGGCTGGATTGATTGGGGAGAGGCAGAGGGAGAGAAAAGGCAGCAGGGTTAGATGGATGGAGGAGTGTTGTGAGGGAGGGAAGATGGGGCAGGGCTGGATGAATTTGGGAGTGGAGTGAGGGAGAGAAAAAGGAGCAGGGCTGGATGGATGGGGGAGTGGGGTGAGGGAAAGAGGAGGGGGCGGGACTAGAGGAATGGGAGAGTCGGGTTAGGGAGAGAGGAGGGGGCAGGGTTGGATTAAATGGGATTGGGGCAAGGGAGAGAAGAAGAGGCAGGGCTGGATGAATGGGGGAGTGGGCAGAAGGAGAGAGGAGGAGGCAGGTCCGGATTGATGGAGGAGTGGGATGAGAGTGAATGGAGGGGTTAGGGATGGATGGTGGATTTGTGTGAGGAAGAGAGAAAGGAGCACGGCTGGATTGAAGACTTGGGTAAGGAGAAAGGAGGGAGCAAGGCTGGATGAATGTGGAAGTGGGGTAAGGAAGAGAAAATGGGGCAGGCTTGGATGGATGGGAGAGTGGGTTGAGGGAGAGAAGAAAGAGGCAGGGTTAGATGGATGGGGTGAGTGGGATGAGGGTGAGAAGCTGGGGCAGAGCTGGAGAGATGATTGAGTGGGTGAGAGAGAGAGAGAGAGAGAGAGAGAGAGAGAGAGAGAGAGAGAGAGAGAGAGAGAGAGAGAGAGAGAGAGAGCGAGCGAGCGAGCGAGGGAGGGAGGGAGGGAGGGAGGGAGGGAGGGAGAGAGGGAGAGAGAGAGAGAGAGAGAGAGAGAGAGAGAGAGAGGAGAGAGAGAGAGAGAGAGAAGGAGGGAGGAGGAGGGAGGGAGGGAGGGAGGGAGGGTGGGAGAGAGGGAGGGAGAGAGAGAGGGGGAGGGAGGAGGGAGGAGGGAGGAAGGGAGGGAGGGAGGAGGGAG
>JAXIVD010000123.1:112500-132945 GCA_036785275.1 Cancer borealis | reverse complement strand
CTCATCCCACTCCTCCATCAATCCGGACCTGCCTCCTCCTCTCTCCTTCTGCCCACTCCCCCATTCATCCAGCCCTGCCTCTTCTTCTCTCCCTTGCCCCAATCCCATTTAATCCAACCCTGCCCCTCCTCTCTCCCTAACCCGACTCTCCCATTCCTCTAGTCCGCCCCCTCCTCTTTCCCTCACCCCACTCCCCCATCCATCCAGCCTGCTCCTTTTTCTCTCCCTCACTCCACTCCCAAATTCATCCAGCCCTGCCCCATCTTCCCTCCCTCACAACACTCCTCCATCCATCTAACCCTGCTGCCTTTTCTCTCCCTCTGCCTCTCCCCAATCAATCCAGCCCTGCCCCATCTTCTCTCCCTCATCCCACTCCCCCATCAATCCAGCTCTGCTCTTTCTTCTCTCCCTCATTCCACTCCCCCATCAATTTAGCCCTGCCCCATCTTCTCTCCCTCATACCACTCCCCATTCCATCCAGCCCTGTCCACTTTTCTCTCCCTCACCCCACTCCCCAATCCATACAGACATGCCCATTCTTCTCTCATTCAACCCACTCCCCCATCCATCTAACCCTGCTCCCTTTTCTCTCCCTCATCCCACTCCCCCATCAATTCAGCCCTGCCCAATCCTCTTTCCCTCACATAACTCCCCAATCCATCCAGCCCTGCCCCCTTTTCTCTCCCTCACCCCACTCTCCAATCTATCCAGCCCTGCCACCTCCTCTCTTCCTCACCCAACTCGCTGCCTCATAGCCCCGAGGTCCTGCAGCCCTGAATTCCCGCAGCCCCTTAGCCCTGCAGCCTCTTAGCCCCTTAGTCCTGCAGCCCGAAGTCCCGCAGCCGTGAAGTCCCACAGCCCCACAGCCCGGATCCCCGCAGCCCTATAACCCTGCAGCCCCGCAGCCCCACAGCCGTGCAGCTCACCCCCCAATTCATCCAGCCCTGCCCCCTCCCCTTTCCCTTACCCCAATCTCCAATCCATCCAGCCCTGCCCCTTCTTCTCTCCCTCACTCCACTCCCCAATCCATCTAGACCAGTCTCCTTTTCTATCCCTCACCCCACTCCTCCAATCCATCCAACCCTGCTCTCTTTTCTCTCCTTGGTCCCACTCCTCCTGCCATCCAGCCCTGCCCTCTATTTTCTCTCTCATCCTACTCCCCTATACATCCAGCTCTGCCGCAGTCTATCTTTCTCACACCCACTAACCAATTCATCCAGCACTCCCTCCTCTCTCCCTTATTCCACTTCCCCATCCCTCCAGCCCGGACCCATTTTCTCTCAATCAGCCAACTCCCTCATTCATACAGACCTGTCCCCTCCTTTCTCTCTCACCTAACTCCCCCATCAATCCAGTGCTGCCTCTTCTTCTCCCCTTTATCCCACTCCCAAGCAATCGAACCATGCCCCCTCCTCTCTCCCTCACTCACTCCCCCATCCATCCAGCCCTAACCCATTTTCTCTCAATCAGCCCATTCCCCTATTCATCCAGCCCTGCCCCCTTCTCTCTCACTCACCTAACTCCCCCATAAATCCAGACCTGACTCTTCTCTCCCTTACCCCACTTCCAAACAATCCAACCCTGCCCCCTCCTCTCTCCCTCACTCGACTCCCCCATCCATCCAGCCATGCTCCCTCCTCTCTCCCTCACCTCATTCCCCGATTCATCCAGCACTGCCCCCTTTTCTTTCCGTCAATCCACTCCCAAATCCATTTAGCCCTATGCCCTACTCTTCTCCTTCACCCCACTCCCCCATCCATCCATCCTTGTCTCCTCTTCTTTCCCTCAACCCAATCCCCCATCCAGTCAGTCCTGCCCCTATTCTCTCACACTTTCCTCCCCCATCAATCCAGACCTGCCCCCTAATCTCGCCCTAATATCACACCCCCATTCATCAAGCCCTGTCCCCTCCTCTCTCCCTAAAACCACTCTCCAATCCATTTACCTCTGCGCCCTCTTCTCTCCCTTACCCCACTTCCCAATCCATCCACCCCTGGCCCCTCCTCTCTCCCTCAGCCGACTATCCCATCCATCCCTGCCCCTTCCTCTCTCCCTCACCGCACTCCACTATCCATCCATCCCTGCCCCTTCTTCTCTCCCTCACCGCACTCCACTATCCATCCAGCCCTGCCTCCTCCTCTCTTCCTCACCCGACTCCCTCATCCATCCAGCCCTGCCCCTGTTCTCCCTCACCCAACTCCTAAATCAATCCAACCCTGTCTACTATTATCTCCCTCACCCCACTGCCCCCTCCATCCATCCCTGCCCCCTCCTCTCTCTCTCATCCCGTTCCCCCATCCATAAAGTTCTGCCTCTTCTCTCTCTCAACCCACTCCCCATCCATCCAGCCTTGCCCCTTCTTCTTTCCCTCACCCCACACCCCCATCCATTCAGCCCTGCTCTCACATCCTTCGATTTCTACCCCCTCCTTACTCCAAAATCCCACTTGCCAATCCATCCAGCCCTGCTACCTCCTCTCTCCCTGGCCCCAATCTCCTGCATTCCTGCAGCCTCGCTGCCCCGAGGTCCTACAGTCTTGCAGCTCGGCAGCGTCGTTAACCCGCAGTCCCGAAGCTCGGAAGATCTGCAGACTCGTAGCTACGCAGCTTTGCGGCCTTGCAGCCCTGATGCCCACTCCCCCATCCATCCAGACCTGCCGCCTCCTCTCTCCCACACCCCACTCTCCCATCCATCCACCCTGCTCTCTCTCTCACTCTACTTCCCCATTCATCCAGCTCTGCCCCCTTCTCTCTCTCTCACCCCACTTCCCGATCCATCCAGCCTTGTCCTCTCTTCTCTCCCTCAACCCACTCCCCTATCCATCCAGCCCTGCCCTCTTTTCTCTCCCTCACCCCGCTTCCCGATCCATCCAGCCTTGTCCTCTCTTCTCTCCCTCAACTCACTCCCCTATCCATCCACCCTTGCTCCCTTTTTTCTCCCTCACCCCACTCCCCCAATCTATCCAGCCATGACCCCTTTTCTTTTCCTCACCCGACTTCCCTATCCATCCAGCCCTCTCCTTTTTTCTCTCCCTCACCCAATTCCCCCATCCATCCAGCCGTGCCCCCTCCTCTCTCCCTCACCCCATTCCTCCATTCATCCAGCCCTGCCCCCTTTTCTCTCCCTCACCCCACTCCCCAATCTATCCAGCCTTGCCATCACTTCTCTCCCTCAACCTACTCCCCCATCCATCCAGCCCTGCCCCATCTTCACTTCCTAATCCCACTTACCCATCCATCCAGCCCTGTTTCCTCTTTTCTCCCTCACCCAACTCCGCCATCCAACCAGCCTTTCTCCCTCTTCTCTCCCTCATCCCGCAGCCCCATCAATCCAACCGTGCCCCTTCTTCTCTCCCTCACCCGACTCCTCCATCCATCTAGCCCAGCTTCTTTTTTTCTCCCTCACCCCAATCCATCCAGCCCTGCCCCCTTTTCTCTCCCTCATCTCACTCCCCCATCTATTCGGCCCTGCCCAAGTCTCTCTTCTTCATCCCACTACCCTATTCATCCAGCCATGCCCCTTCCTCTCTACCTCACTCCACTCCCCAATCCCTCCAACCCCGCCGAATTCTGTCAATCACCCCACTCCCTTATTCATCAAGCTCTACACCCTCCTCTCTCCCTCACCCAACTCTCCCATCCATCCATTCCTGCCCCTCCTCTCTCCGTCACTTAACTTCCCCATTCATCCAAACCTGCCCCTTCTTCTCTCCCTTACACCACTTCCAATGAATCCAACCGTGCCTCCTCCTCTCTCCATCACCTAACTCCCGCATCCATGCAGCCCTGTCCCCTCCTCTCTCCTTCATCCATTCCCCCATTCATCCAGCACTGCCTCCTCCACTTCCCTATCCATCCAGTCCTGCCCTCGTTTCTCTCACTCATCACAATTCCCCATCCATCCAGCCCTGCTCCCTTTCCTCTCCCTCACCCGACTCCCCCATCCATCAAGCTCCGCCCAATTTTTTCTCTATCAACCCACTCCCTCATCTATCTAGTCCTGTCCCCTTTTCTCTCCTTCACCCCACTCCCCCATCCATCCAGCCCTGCCCCCTCCTCTCACCCTCACTTCACTCTCCCATCCATCCATCCCTGCCACCTCCTCTGTCCCACATCCCACTCCCCCATCCATCCATCTACCCCCTCCACTCTTCCTCACATCACTCTCCCATCACTCCTCCATCCAGCCATGCCCCCTCTTCTCTCACCTCACCCAACTCCCTCCCTGCATCCAGCCCTACCACCTTCTCTCACCCTCACTTCACTCCCCCATCCATCCATCCTTGCCCCCTCCTCTCTTCCTCATCTCACTCCAAATCAATCCAACTCTGCCGCCACCTCTTTCCCTCATCCCACTCTCCTATCTATCCATCCTTCCCCCTCTTCCTTCCCCCTCCACACTCCATCCATCCAGCCCTGTCCCCTCCTCTCACCATCACTTCACTCTCCCATTCATCCACCTTTGCCACCTCCTCTGTCCCTCACCCCAACCCCCAACATCCATCTAGCCCTGCCCCCTCCTCTCTCTCTCTCCCCCATCCATCCAACCCTGCCCGCCGTTCTCTCACTCACCCCACTCCTCCATCCATAAAGCCGTGTCTCCTCCTCTCTCCCTCAACCAACTCCACTATCTACCTAGTCTTTCCCTCTTCTCTCTCCCTCACCCCACTCCCCAATCCATCCAGCCGTGCCCCCTCATCTCTCATTCACATAACTCCACCATCTATCTAGCCATGCCCCTTCTTCTCTCCTTCACCCCACTCCCCCATCAATGCAGCCCTGCCTCTTCCTCTCTTCCACATCCTATTCCCCCAACCATCAAGCCCTGGTCCCTCCTCTCTCCCTCAACCCATTCAATCGTCTCTTCAGCCGTGCCCCCGCTCTCCCATTCAACCAACCCTGCCCTCTCCTCTTTCCCTAACCCTTATCTATCCAGCCCTACCCCATTCTCTCACCCTCACCACATTCCCCGATCCAAACGGTCCTGCCCCAGTTTCTCTTCCTCACTCCACTACCCCTCAATCACCCCACTCCCCAATTCACAAAGCCTAACCCCCTCCTCTCTCCCCCACCCCACTCTCCCATCCATCGATCCCTGCCCCTCCTCTCTCCCTCACCTAACTTCCCCATCCATCCAGACCTACCTCTTCTTTACTCCCTTAGCCCACTCCCAATCAACCCAATCCTGCCCTATCTCTCCCTCACCCGACTCCCCGCCCATTTTTTTCTCCATCAACCCATTCCCTCATATATCCAGCCCTGTCACCTTTTTTCTCTCCTTCAACCCAGTCCCCCATCCATACAGCCTGCCTCCTCCTCACTCCCTCACCTCACTTCCCCATCCATCCAGCCCTGCCTCCTCCTATCTCCCTCACCTCAGTCCCCCATCAGTCCACCCCTGCTCCCTCCACACTCCCGCACATCACTCTCACATCCATCCATCTCTGTCAACTATTCAATCCCACACCCTACTCCCCAATCCATCGAGCCCTGCCCTCTCCTCTCTCCCTCACCCCACTCTCCCGCATTCCTGCAGCCTCGCTCCCCCGCACCCCTGAGGACTTACAGTCCTGCAGCTCTGCAGCCTCGCTGTCCCACAGCCCCGCAGCTCGGCAGTACTGCTGCTCTGCAGCCACGCTGCCCCGGTGCACTGAATCTCAACAACCCCGCAGCTCTGAAGCCTCGTTGCCCCGCAGCCCCGAGTTCCCGCAGCCCCGAGTTTCCGCAGCCCCGAGTTCCCGCAGTCCTTATGCCGTGCAGCAGTGGAGCCCCGCAACTCTGCAGCCTCGCAGCCCTACAGCCCCGAGGCCCTGACTCCCTGAAGCCCAGCAGCCCCTTAGCCCTGCAGCTAGCTCCAGCTTTGCCCCCTTTTCTCTCCCTCACCACACTCTCCCATTCATCCTGACCTGCCCCCTCTTCTCTCCCTAATCCCACTCCTCAATCGATTCAGCCCTGTTCCCTTTTTTCTCCCTTAACCCACTCCTGCATCCATCCAGCCCTGTTCCTTCTTCTCTCCCTCACCCCACTCCATCAATCCATCCAGCTCTGCCCCCTTTTCTCTCTCTAACCCCACTCTCCCATTCATCCTGCCTTGCCCCCTCTTCTCTCCTTCATCCCACTCCCCCATCCATCCAGCCCTGCTCCCTCTTATCTCCCTCACCCCGCTCCTCCATCCATCCAACCCTGCTCCTTCTTTTCTCCCTCACCCCACTGCACCATCTATGCAGCCCTGCTCCCTCCTATCTCCCTCACCATACTCTCTTATCCATCCAGCATTGCCCCTTTTCTTCCTTACCCCACTCCTCAATCAATGCCCCCATGTCCCCTTTTCTCTCCCTCAACCCACTCCCACATCCATCCATCCCTGCCCCCTCTTCTCTCTCTCATCCAACTCTACAATCCATCTAGGCCTGCCCCTTCTCTCTTTCGACCCACTGCCCATCCATCAAGCCCTGTCTCCTCCCCCTTCCCTCACGCCACTCCCCTATCCATCTAGCACTGGCCCCCTTCTCACTCCCTAGGCCCCATCCATCAACCCCTGCCCCATCTTCTCTCACTCAGCACATTCCCCCATCCATGCAGCCCAGCCGTCTCCTCTCTCCGTCACCACACTCCTCCATCCATCCAGTCCTGCACCTTTTCTTCCACATCCCACTCCCAAATCAATCAATCCATGTTCCCTTTTCTCTCCCTCACCCCATTTCCACATCCATCCACCCCTTCCCCCTCTTATCTCACTCACCACACTCCCCCATCCATCCAGCACTGCCCCTCCTCTCTCCTTAAACCCACTCCACTATCTACCCAGCCTTTCCCCTTCCTCTCTCCCTCACCCGACTCCCCCATCCATCCAGCCCTGCCCCAACTTCCCTCCTTCACCCCACTCCCCCATCAATGCAGCCGTGCCTCTTTCTCTCTCCCGCTCCCCAATCCCCCAACCATCAAGCCCTGGCCCCACTTCTCTCTCTCTCACACCCACTCAATCATCTTTCCAGCTCTGCCTCTGCTTCTCACCCTCATCCCACTCCCCCATCCATCCAACCCTGTCCCCTTCTTGTCTCCCTCAACCCACTCTCCCATCCATCCAAGCCTGCCCCATTTTCTCTCCCTTACCCCACTTCCACATTCATCCAGCCTTGCTCCCTCCTTTCTCCCTTACCCTAGTCCTCAATCCAGCCGTGCCTCCTCTTCTCTCCCTCACACAAATCCACCATCCATCAAGCCCTAACCCCTCCATTCACTCTCATCCCACTCCCCCATCCATTTGGATCTGCATCCTCCTCTCTCCCTCTGCCCACTCCTCCATTCATCCAGCTCTGCCGCTTCTTCTCTCCCTTACCCTACTCCCATTAAATCCAACCCTGCCCCCTCCTCTCTCCCTCACCCCACTCCCCCATTCCTTCAGCCCTGCCCCTTCCTCTCTCCCTCACCCTACTCCCCTATCCATCCAGCCCTGCTCCTTTTCATCTCCCTCACCCCACTCCCAAATTTATCCAGTCCTGCCCCATCTTCCCTCCCTCACCACACTCCCCCATCCATCTAACCCTGCTCCCTTTTCTCTCCCTCACCCCATTCCCCAATTTATCCAGCCCTGCCCCATCACTCTCCTTCATCCCACTACCCCATAAATCCAGCCGTGCTCTTTCTTCTCTCCCTCATTCCACTCCCCCATCAATTCAGCGCTGCCCCATCTTCTTTCCCTCATCCCACTCCCCAATCCATCCAGCCCTGTCCACTTTTCTCTCCCTCACCCCACTCCCCAATCCATCCAGCCATGCCCCTTCTTCTCTCATTCAACCCACTCCCCTATCCATCCAGCACTGCCCCCTCCTCTCTCCCTCACTCAACTCCCCAATCCATCCCCCTTCTCTCTCCCTCACCCAACTCGTTACCCTGAAGCCCCGAGGCTTTGTAGCCTTGAAGTCCCGCAGCCCCGAGGCTCTGTAGCTTTGAAGTCCCGCAGCCCCTTAGCCCTGCAGCCTCTTAGCCCCTTAGTCCTGCAACCCAAATCTCCACAGCTTTGAAGTCCCACAGCCACGCAGCACCGTAGCCCTATAGCCCTGCAGCCCTGCAGCCCCAAAACCCTGCAGCCCACTCCCAAATTCATCCAGCCCTGCCCCCTCCCCTTTTTCTTGTTACCTGATGTGGTGGTTGTTATTTATCACACCACAGTGGCAGCATGTGTTACCGGCACAAGGTAACGAGTGTTATGTGAGATAGTGTGGCCCGAGCGGTTTAGCCAAATACGTGTACTTTATACAGTTTTATTTACAGTATAAAATTATCAGTACACTGGTACATAGAATAAGTCTCACTGCTTGTATTTGTATTCTAAGCAAGCAGGGTTATGCACATAGATTAAAGTATATCACAAGAGTCACTGTGGCACTATATCTCCACACATGGGTATAAGGTGAGGTTTGTGCAATATATATAACTTCAGCGACAGTTTGTAGGGCACTCGTAATAACACAGTAATGTCAGTAATCACGTTTAAGTCCGGACCTCGGATGTACGATGAGAGTAGAGCACTCCGAGGTCCGTGACTTGTAGGTGTAGTTGCGCGGTTAGGTCTGCGGAGGCCGGCCAAGCTGGGCGATGAAGCATCTTCGCCGACGCCTCTCAAACGCTGAAGTCAGCCGCTTTTCTTTAGGCGACAGCATAGCGCCTCACATCACAAAACACCTTCTAGACGCTGCGGTCAGCAACATCTCTCTGACCGGATGGCGGCCAAACACCAAGAGACTGCTTCCGAACGTTCGCCGTCACAAGACATTCGAGAACCTACTACATATATACCTCAACAATTATAATAACATTAATTGCATAATACATGAGATATATAGGAATAAAAATATAAGTAATACTACCTGCCTAACATGGGGTACATCGCTCGGTCACCTACTCGACGCGACCTCGCGACGTTCCTATATATCTAGAGTCATGTACCTAACCTTGTGGAGGTGTCAATTCGTGGTCGCTAGCAGCTTTATTTGAAACTCTACCTTTTAACATATTATAGAGTGTTAAAGCACGTTTCACTAGACAAAATAGAGGAATCATTATAACAATCACCAGCACTATCGGTAAGATGGCCGTAGGGAAGTGTACGTAAGGGTTCATGTAGGTCGGTAGGGAAGCATGGACTGCCGATTCAAATTCTAAGTTATTTAATTTAAACTCAGAAATGGTATTAGTCACATACTTAATAGAAGAAATATTTACACTTTTAGCAAAATCTAAGGTGTAAATACGCATAAAAAGTTTAGAAACAAAACCTTTATGAAGTGTCTCAGGATGAGTCGACACTGTTGCTGAATTCAAGGTACATAATTTAAGAATAGCAAAGTGACCAGTCTGTCGACCGTGTAACCTTCCTGATGGGCAAATCACTGTCACCATCGTAGGACGGATGAAGAAAAAGTAATGATGGCCCATGAAACTTTTATGGTAAAAAGGTTTTGGCTGCAATTGAGTGTAAGGGCATAGGTTTAAGCTCTGTGAAGCATCATGTTGAATCAAAGCAACTTCACACGCACCTTCTTCTTTAACAGGTAAGAATGCAAAGAGAGACGCAGGGCAAAAATAAAATCCTATATGCTCAGATTTACACTGGTGAAGTATTTGGTATTCACTGGTACTGTAGAGAGTAAGCCCCTCGTTGACCAGCACAATAGAGTCAGGTAAATCAACGGCGAGAATAGAGGTGTTGATTTGAAATGGGAATGACTCTATTCGGTGAATATCATAAACAACCTTTGAATGAAAGGGAACATGAACTACAATGGCTTCTGACGTTAACATTGCACTGAGAAGTGGGTAATAATGTAAAATTTCCGCTCCAGCAAAAATAGGGGTTAGATCATATTGTTCCTTTGCTATCGTTAGGGTGTGTAATAAATCCTTAACTGGGAATAAGGATGAGGACACTCTACCTCGGAAAGCGTCAACCACATTCCTCAGTACGAGCTCATTTGCATGCATGATCGTATTGACTGAATTTTCTAGGGCATTTAGAACCATAAGAACCTCATCAATAGCATAGGAAACATCTATGTTAAGGAATGCTTTGTTAAGAGAAGCACCTAAGATGTTAATGTAATTTACCAGTTTAATCATGCCTTCCTTGAGTCGTGCAATGTTTCTGCAGTTAAGATCTACAGCCTTACGGTTAGATATAGCCATTGCAGCTAAAGTATTGTAACGTTCTTGCAAATCCTTTACATCGCTATCCATGGCCGTACCAAACACCATCTGAGACAACATGCCAAGGCCATCAATTAGACCTCTTTTTGGACGATTATTTGAAGGGAATCCATCATAATTTTCCAAGGCGTCCTTGACTGTATCTCTTAGAAACTCCACACGTTCCTTCAACAACATCTTCATTAGGGAAGAATATTTTGTATCATGAATCGTGTGTTTGTTTAATTCAAAATAGAGTATCACTTAGTTGCTCAGTAAGGTTTAGCAGACGACCCGGTACTGCTTTAAGCTCAGTATATGGATAACGAACCCACAAATAATCCTGGATTAAGGAAACTCGGCCTATGTTGGCAGTGAGAGCTCCTGGCTTCAGGATCTCTGAGCAGGATCTCGAGCTTGAGTAGAAGTCAGAGCGAGCAGGAGAATGATGATAGCATACATCTCTGAAACAAGCAGAAATAAGAAAGTATGGAAATAAACTATTTCATTAGATAGCATTCAGCAAGAAATTATTTGCGAGAACGTAGATTGTAACCATGAGATTTAGTGGGTTGAGATGTGGTATTAGTATTAAGATGCACAGCGTTAGTAAGATTAGCTGTTTCTACCAAGCTTATGTTAGTTTTGGCCTTCGTCCGTTTTAGACGATCGCTATGAATAATTTCCAGCGTTTGCAGCCACGGATCTAACACCTCAAAATTATTTCCACTAGTATGCTTAGTAATCAGGCGCGGTCCGACAAATTTAGGTGAAAGTTTAGAAGACCTTTCAGGTACTTGAACCATTACTGTATCGCCTGCTTGCAATTCAACAGGAGAAGCTCTTTTATGTTGCTTCTCTGCCATGGCTGTTTTTGATTCTTTTAAATTCCTCTGTACTTCCTGGTGAATATCTTGAGAAAACTTTAAGCTGACATTTTCCATAATCATCCACATTATAAACAGGAGGCTGAGGCGAACTTATGAGATCAGTCGGGAGTCTCATTTCTACTCCGTAGAGTATATAGTGAGCCGAGTGACCCGTTGACTCACAGTTACTTGAATTAATACTGGTTGCTACATGTGAAAGCCAATCTTCCCAAGTTTCTAGCAAACCACCCACCACTGGCCGCAATACTTCTAAAATTTTCTTGTTAGAGCGCTCTACAAGACCATTGCTGGCTGGATGATAGGCTGTAATGAAAGTTTGTTTTATGGTATATTGACTACATATTTCGCTCAGCAATGCATTTCTAAACTCCTTACCATTGTCAGAAAGAATAGTCCTTGGAGTAGAATGAACAAGAAACACTTTACTAATGAGTGCATGAGCAACAGCGCCAGCTGTTTTGTCCTTCAAGGGAGCCAGAACGATGTATCGTGAGAAGTGGTCAACACATACGAGAAGATACTTGGACCCTTGACGACTAAACGGAAGTTGCAGTAAATCTATGCCAACGACATCCCAAGGTTGATTGGGTGGCGGATATTCAAAAATCGGTGCTTGTTTAGGCACCGTTCCCTTATTCCGTGCACACTCAATACACTGATTCACATGTGCGTCCACATCCATTTTCATGGTTGGCCAGTAGTATTGATAGCGTGCAGCGCGTAAGGTACGATCTTTCCCCTTATGTCCGGCAACTGCTGTGTTATGAAGTTGATATAGTACTGTCGGTACATACACCTCGGGTATTACTAACTGTGTTACCGGTTTTTTTCTTGTTCGACCAATGACGGCAAAGAACACCATCCGTATTGAGTAAAAACTGAGAAAGAGGTATATGTAGCTCAGGCAATTTAACATCATCACCGGATTCAAGATGATACACAACCTTGCTCCATACATTATGTTGACGTTGAGCTTCAGCGAGAGCCTGCATAGTAAAATTATCAAGCGGTTTGGTGGCTTGATCGACAGCACCAATAGGTATATTTCTTGACAACGCATCAGCCACTTTATTGGCTCGACCTGGCAAGTATTTGAATTCAGGATGGAATTCCTGTATTGTTAAGTACCACCGCGCGAGTCTACCGGTAAGGTTGCGACCCTTGAAAATCTCGGTGACAGCCGCGTGATCAGTATAACACGTGATATGGTAACCTAGGATTATATCACGGAATGTTTTGAGTGCCCATACTACCGCGAGTGTCTCTTGGTGAGTCACGGAGTAGTTAGACTCCGCAGAATTTAGTGTTCTGCTCGCGTAAGCAATAGCACTATTCTTCCCTTTTTCTTCGGTTTGCATTAAAACAGCACCAAGACCTAACGCACTTTCATCCGTGAATAATATAAACGGTTTAGCGTAGTCAGGGAATGCTAGAATAGGTGCGTGGGTCAGAACAAACTTAAGGTTACAGAAACTTTATTCTTGACCAGCACCCCAATGAAACGGCACGTCCTTTTTCAAGGGCGATGCTATACTGGAAAATCCTTTGACAAATGACCTATAATATCCGCATAATCCTAAGAAGGATCTTCCATTGTCTACATTTCGCGGTAGAGGAAAGTTTTGTATGGCCTTTACCTTGTCATCCAAAGTGTATATTCCATCTGCATTAACTAAATGGCCAAGAAAGGTGATGGACTTTTGTAAAAAATCACACTTGGATAATTTTGCTTTGAGACCAGCTTCACGGAATTTTAATAAGACTGACTCTTAAGTTAGCAAAATAAGATTTAGCATCACTACTCAAGACAATAATGTCATCAAGGTAGGCATATATATTATATGGGGTTTTAATTTAATAATGTGTTTCGCCCTATCGGTTGAACCTAGAGGTTCACCGGGTAATGCGATGACGTCACGATAGCGTTGTAATAAATCTATCAATGAACTCCCTAACTCAGGATAATCATTAACCCTTACCAATGAATGAAACGTTGTTGAATGTTTTGTCTCCTCAGTTTGACACGAGTTAACTGAGGCAACACTACTACGTAGACTTAAATCAAATGGATTTGGATCCACCTGTCTGTCATAAACTAACGCTTTGGTTAAGAGTACTCCTTGTTTTAAAGTTATAGGACCATCAGTAAAATTAACCACAAAAGCAGAGGTGGTGCTTCCCTCTCGTACTGTATTTAAAGTTGGTTCCACAGCTAGTTTGTTTACTAAGCTGGGGCCTTCTAGGCATATATCATTTCCAACCTTGGCATTAAGAACCGATACTGGTATGTGGGCTGCCGCACGACTAGGTATTTTATGAGTCCCTACTACAGTGGCATTAATTTCCTTCCACTCCTCAAAACAGTTCGTTTGATGGTTTTCATTGCAAGATGAAGTAGCCTGGTACAATCCAGATTCTATCCCCTTTTTCTCTGGGCGTTATGAATCACACTGATTTCCTGTGCGTCGGTAAAACTTTTTCGAGTCCGTACGGTTTGAAGAAATTAAACGTCTGGGTATCTCCATCGCCTTCAAGGTTTTACCCCGAAACTTTACACAATTAAGATCAGGCTGTAATTGGTAATCGGTGGTCTGAGGGGCCATCGGCTACCACGCGACGCGCGCTTTAACTCCGAGTATGATGCAGCGGAGAGCACATTAACTGAAGCGCCGGTGTCGACAGCAAAAGATGCCCTTACAGAACCTATTTTGACAGGAAAAACCATAGCATCAGCGAGGTTGCAAGCCGCTATTATTGATGAGCGAAGAGCATTAATATCAACCCCGTCGTCGGTTCCTTTCTGTCCACGATTTCTCGTTACTTCTAACCCGGGTGCTTTGCGGAGGCTCGCTGAGCTTCCCCCGTCGCAGACGACGGACCGGCAACAGGCGGTGGTGAAGGAGTGCGAGGGGTTTTGTTACCTCCAGTACCAATATTAGGGTTAGTTGTCATGCTGGTGGGTGTTGGGTTAATACAGGCAAATAAATTAGTATCTACGGGAAAGCGTGGATATTGTGTTCCACTTCTAAGTGTGCGAATATTATTACTAAGTTCAGTCCCAGCAGACGCACCTGCTTCCTCAAAACTATCACCTTCAGCAGTGCAAATATGATCAAAATCTTCCACTAACTTCGTTAAATTGTCTTTCGACATCAATTTACTAATAAGTAATTAATTAAAAGTTATTAAAATAAATTAAATTAACTATTTACTTAATTAGAAGTGATATAGTAACGGTAGTGTAACGTTGTTTAAATAATTTCTCTGAGTTCACAATGTTTCAAGTTGCCTTATTCATAATAATAATAAGAGAATGAACAACACTTAAATTTGATTATTAGTAATAAAATGAGACCGTTAATTAATCAAGAAGAAATGAGAGGATGGTGAAAAGTATGCACATAAATATACACCAATAATCCACTAGACTCAATATACTGCCATTTTTTCAGCAAAATATATATGAGCAACAATAATAATAAATCACTGCTTTAACCACTTAAGTGTATGCAAGTGTTATTGTTTTAATAATGTGTAAGGGTAGTATTTTAGCTAAATGCATGTGTATCTCACCTAAATAATTAATATGCGACAGTAAACTGATTGAAGTAGCCGCTGTCCTCACGAGTCCTTTCAGGCCAGGAAACGTGTCTTCCTTTGTTGAGTCAGCCCGAGGTGAAAGGTTATCTCGTCTTCTTTTTGTGTCCCGCGACAAGTAAAGCGGAGAAGTGGGGGTGAGTCTGTTGTTGTCACCCAGTAGAAATCTTCCTCGTCCTCTTCTTCAGCCACCAACAGGTTCACCGTTGTCTTGACATGGGGGAAACGCTAGCTTCCTCACAGAGAGTTATGAGGTGCTAGTAGGTGTGAGAATACTTGAGGGTAGTGGCGAGCGGTGTCAAAGTTCAGCGGGATGTCTGACGAAGCGCTGACCTGGTCATAAACATCTCGTCGACGCTTCTTTCCACTACCATCTCACTCCTTCGTTTCTCTGTAGAGATCGTTCAATCCGTTTCCCAAAAATGTTCGTGTTATGAGTGCAACTGGTATTTCGTATCTCAAACGCTGTTCACCATAATGTTACCTGATGTGGTGGTTGTTATTTATCACACCACAGTGGCAGCATGTGTTACCGGCACAAGGTAACGAATGTTATGTGAGATAGTGTGGCCCGAGCGATTTAGCCAAATACGTGTACTTTATACAGTTTTATTTACAGTATAAGATGATCAGTACACTGGTACATATAATAAGTCTCACTGCTTGTATTTGTATTCTAAGCAAGCAGGGTTATGCACATAGATTAAAGTATATCACAAGAGTCACTGTGGCACTATATCTCCACACTTGGGTATAAGGTGGGGTTTGTGCAATATATATAACTTCAGCGACAGTTTGTAGGGCACTCGTAATAACACAGTAATGTCAGTAATCACGTTTAAGTCCGGACCTCGGATGTACGGTGAGAGTAGAGCACTCCGAGGTCCGTGACTTGTAGGTGTAGTTGCGCGGTTAGGTCTGCGGAGGCTGGCCAAGCTGGGCGATGAAGCATCTTCGCCGACGCCTCTCAAACGCTGAAGTCAGCCACTTTTCTTCAGGCGACAGCATAGCGCCTCACATCACAAAACACCTTCTAGACGCTGCGGTCAGCAGCATCTCTCTGACCGGATGGCGGCCAGACACCAAGAGACTGCTTCCGAACGTTTGCCGTCACAAGACATTCGAGAACCTACTACATATATACCTCAACAATTATAATAACATTAATTGCATAATACATGAGATATATAGGAATAAAAATATAAGTAATACTACCTGCCTAACATGGGGTACATTCTTACCCCACTCTCCCATCCATCCAGCCCTGCCCCTTCTTCTCTCCATCACCCCACTCCCCTATCTATCTAGACCAGTCCTCTTTTCTCTCCCTCACCCGACTCTCCCATTCATCCTCCCCTGCCTCCTTTTCTTACCCTCATCCCACTCTCTCATTCATCCCGCTCTACTCCCTCTCCTCTCCCTCACCCCAGTCATCCATCCATCCAGTCCTGTCCCTTCTTCTCTCCCTCACCCAACTTCCCTATCAATCCAGCCATTTCCCTTCTTCTCTCCCTCATCCCACTAACCTATCCATCTAGTCCAGTCCCTTTTTTTCTTCCTGACCCCACTGCCCCAATCCCTCCAGCCCTACCCCCTTTTCTCTCTCTCATCCCACTCCTCCATTCATCCAGCCCTGTCCCCTCTTCTCTCCCTCATCCCACTCCCCCATCCATCCAGCCCTGCTCCCTCTTTGCTCCCTCAACCCACTTCTCCATCCATCCAGCCCTGCCCCTTCTTCTCTTCCTCACCCCACTGCACCATCCATGCAGCCCTGCCCCTTCCTCTCTCCCTCTTCACACTCCCCCATCCATCCAGCCCTACCATTTTTCTTCCTTACCCCAGTCCCCAATCAATCCACCCATGTCCCTTTTTCTCTCCCTCACCCCATTCCCACATCCATCCACCCCTGCCCCCTCCTCTCTCCCTCATCCCACTACCCCATCAATCCAGCCCTGTCCCCTCCTCTCTCCTTTACCCCACTACCCCATTCATCCAGCCCTGCTCCCTCCTTTCTCTCTCACTCTACTCCCCCATCCATCCAGCCCTGCCCCATTCTCTCTCAATCACCACACTCGCCCATTTATCCAGCCCTGCTCCCTCTTTTCTCCCTCACCCGACTCCTCCATCCATCCATCCATCCTTGCCTCTCCTCCCTCTCTCACCTAACTTCCCCATTCATCCAGCCCTGTCCCCTCCCCTCTCCCTATCTGAAATAGATCCCGTTCTGGGACCTATTTTATTTAACATATATGTTAATGATTTAAGCGAGTACATCAATGATTGTACAGTAGTGCAGTATGCAGATGATACACAAAAACTGCACAGCGATACTTTAGAGAATCTGCAGAATATAATTCACAATACAGAAATTATCCTTCATAATGTTAAACAATATTTCTTAAGAAATGGATTACTGATAAACCCTATTAAAACTCAGTGCATTTTTGTTGGCAGCAGACAATTATTAGCACATTTGCCTGAAGATACTGTGGTAAACTTTGACGGCACCAGTATACACCCAAGCACCCATGTCAAAAATTTAGGATTACATATGGACCAATATATGTTATTTGATAGACACATCAGTGAATTTACAAAAAAAAGTCCTAGGGATGCTAATCTATATAAGCCGAATAAGTATGTTTTTATCTAAAAGTACGAGGACCACTATTGTACAGTCTCTTCTTCTTAGCCTTTTAAATTATTGTATAAGGATATGGAGCACAACGAACACTACCTTAATATAGAAAGTTCAAAAACTACAAAACTTCGCAGCCAGAGTTTCTGTAGGTGGCATGCAAAAATTTTACCACATTTCCCCGGCTTATAAAGAACTTAAATGGCTCAAAATAAAACAAAAAAATTTTCTGGAAATTAGCGTTGCTGTATATAAATCATTGAATAAGATATATCCTGACTGGCTGCACTATTTTCCCTCTATCCAGAGCACAACCAGAAGAACTACAAGACAACGAAACCATCTGGTTGTGTCAAGAGCAAAGACTAACTCTGGTGCAAGGGCTTTCTCTATTAATAGACCAAAATTGTGGAATTTTTTGCCTGAACATGTTACCAACGCAAACACGCTCTCAAGCTTTAAAACCAGGTTTATGCAACATATTTTAAAAGACTATTAATTCTCATTATATGTAACAACTTACTTTTAAATGTTTGTTTTACGGTCTTATCGTTGACTTGGGTAAGGTTGCAATTTTAACTTTATTAATTTAATATTTTATCTTTTGTATGTAACTTTTATATGTATGTCTTTTTATATGAGAGCATTTTAAACATAGTTTATTAATGTTTTAGCACAATGTTCATATTTTATTTCATTTTTGTATGACGTGTAGACATCTGTTTATAAATCTATGTTGTGTAATAACCACTACCCAGTGGAAATAAATGAATTTTAATTTTAATTATTCCACTCCCCCATTCATCCAGCCCTGCTCCCTTTTCTCTCCCTCATCACACTCACCAATCCATCCAGCCTTGCTTCATCTTCTCTCCCTCATCCAACTCCCCTATCCATCCAGCCCTGCTTTGATTTCCCTCCCTCATCCCACTCCCCCATCCATCCAGCCCTGCTCCCTCTTCTCTCCCTCAACCCACTCTCCCATCCACCGAACCCTGTCTCTTACTCTCTCCCTCACCCCACTCCCATATCAATCCATCCTTGCTAAATCCTCTCTCCCTCACCCCACTCCCCCATCCATCCAGCCCTTCTTTCTCACTCACCCAACTCCCCCATCCATCCAGCTCTGCCCCCTTTTCTCTCCCTCACCCCACTCCCACATCCATCTAGCCCTGCCCCCTTTTCTCTCCCTCACCCCACTCCCCAATCCATCCATCTTTGTCCCCTCCTCTTTTCCTCACCTCAATCCAAAATAAATCCAACTCTGTCCTCACCTCTTTTCCTCCTCCCACTCTCCAATTAATCCATCCCTGTCCCCTCCTCCCTCCTTCAGCCTACTCCCCCATCCATACAGTCCTGCCCCCTCCTCTCTCCCTCACCCAATTCCCCATCTATCCACCCCTGCCCCTTCTTCTCTCCCTCGACCCACTCCCACATCCAGCCAGGCCTGCCCCTTCTTATCTCCTTCACCCCACTCCCCCCTCCATCCACCCCAACCCTTTTTCTCTCTATCAACCCACTCCCCCATCCATCCAGCCTTGCCACCTCCTCTCTTTCTTAACCGACACCCCCTTCCATCCAGCCCTGCCACCTCCTAACTCACCCCTCCCCCATCGGTCCAGCACTGTCCCTTTTTCTCTCCCTCACCCCACTCCCCTATCCATCTAGCTCTGTCCCCACCTCTCTCCCTCACCTAACTCCCTCATCCATCCAGCCATGCCTCCTCCATTATCCCTCACCCACTCCTCTATCCATCCAACCCTACCCCTTCTTCTCTCCCTTGACCTATTTCCCAATTCATCGAGCCCTGCACCTTCTTCTCTCTATCACCCCACTCTTCCACTATCCAGCCTTGCTCCCTTTTTTCTCCCTCATCCCAATCCTCTATCCTTCCAGCCTTGTACCATTCTCTCTCAATCATCCCAGTCCTCACTCCCCATCCATCCAGCCCTGCCCCCTCCTCTCTCTCTCTCTCTCTCTCTCTCTCTCTCTCTCTCTCTCTCTCTCTCTCTCTCTCTCTCTCTCTCTCTCTCTCTCTCTCTCTCTCTCTCCCTCCCTCCCTCCCTCCCTCTCTCTCTCTCTCTCTCTCTCTCTCTCTCTCTCTCTCTCTCTCTCTCTCTCTCTCTCTCTCTCTCTCTCTCTCTCTCTCTCTCTCTCTCTCTCTCTCTCTCTCTCTCTCTCTCTCTCTCTCTCTCTCTCTCTCTCTCTCTCTCTCTCTCTCTCTCTCACTACACACTCCCATCCATCCAGCCCTACATTCTCCTCTCTCCCTCCCCTCACCCTTCTCCTTCAATCACCCCACTCTCCCATCGATCCAGCTTAACCCTTTCCTCTCTCACTACCCAACTCTACAATCCATCCAGCCCTGCGCCCTCCTCTCTCACTCATCTCACTCTCCGATCCATCCAGCCCTGAACCCCTCCTCTTTCCCTCACCCCACTCCTCCATCCACCCAGCTCTACCACATTTTCTTTCCCTAGACCCACTCCCCCATCCATCCAGCCCTGCCCCTTCTTCTCTCTTTCACCCTACTCCCCCATCCATCAAGCCCTGACCCTTTTATCTCCCTCACCCCACTACCCAATCCATCCAGCACTGCCCCCTCTTCTCTCCCTCCTCCTACTCCCCCATCCATCCATCTTTGCCCGTTCCTCTTTCCTTCACCTCACTCCAAAATAAATCCAACTCTGCCCCCACCTTTTTCCCTCATCCCACTCATATCAATCCATACCTGCCCCCTCCTCCCTCCCTCACCCGACTCCCCCATCCATCCAGTCCTGCCCCATTCTCTCTCTCTCTAATCCCACTCTCCCATCCATCCAGCTCTTCCACCTTCTTCTCTCCCTCAACCCACTCCCCCATCCATTAAAGCCTGATCCTTTTTCTCTCCTTCACCTCACTTCCCCATCCATCCAGACCTGCCCTCTCCTTTCTCTCTCACCCCACTCCTCCATCGAGCCGTGCCCCCTACTCTCACCCTCATCCCACTCCCCCATCCATCCAGACATGCCCACTCTACTCTCTCTCTGTCACCCCACTCATCCATCCATACAGCCCAGCCCTCTCCTCTCACCCTAATACCACTCCCCCCATTCATCCAGCACTGACCTTTCCCTAACCCCACTCCCCCATCCAT
>JAXIVD010000123.1:32500-107500 GCA_036785275.1 Cancer borealis | reverse complement strand
AAGAAGAAGAAGATAATACAGTCGATTGTCGAAGCAGTGTGCACCGCGTTGCAGATAGTTTCTGTGATTATTTCTCTGGGTGAAGTATATTGGTAAACATCTTATATGAAATAACGGTAAAAGTGCAGAATAAGACATTCTGCCCTTTCTTTTTTCTTTCTTTCCCTTCATATTATACATAGTGTACTCAACACATCTGTGAAGGTTTGGTAAATGTTCAGTTATTTGCCCGTCTCATAATTGGATACACTGGCTATTTATTTCTGGGCAAAATATGGTGATTTTTAATTTGGAGATAGTTTTTTTTGTCGGAAATTGCTAAAAAGTGACTTATTGCAATTTCATCACGAAGTTGCAACTTGGCCAATTTCAGACAAAATCTGCTATTTCCAAACGATAAATGCACCACATTTTGCCCAGAAATAAATAGCCAAACCTAACCAAACTAACCTAACTTAACCTAACGGGCAAAACAAAGCGTCCTCGCCGCAGCTGCCCGCTATAAACACGTACGCTGTGAGACGGGCAAATAACTGAACATATACCATAGGTTCAGGCGGGGGTCACCATTATTTACCTCGCTAACCGTCTTTGAAGTTATGTTAGATTATGTTATGTTAGGTTGGTAAGATTATGGTTAGGTTAGGTACGGCTATGTTATGGTTAGATTAAGTTAGGTTAGATTCGGTTATATAAGATTGTTACATTTTATCACCAAAAAGTTAGGATTCTCAACCATATTTTGTTTTCTGGATTTGGGTAATAAAATGTACTTACCAAACTTAATCTAACTTAGGTAATTCTGGATAATAAGTCCGCCACCCCGATTCCCCACCAACCCCCCCTATCCCTTCAACCAAGCTTGGGGGATCCTGGGGAATCGGGGTTTTGGGGGGGGATGAAAAATAAGCGAAATATGGGCCTTCAAAAAGCAAATAAAATTTCGAAATTCCCTAACCTAACCTAATCTAGCTGGGGGGACTGCGTCCCCCCTGGTTTCCCCCGCTAGGACATTAACCTAACCATAGACTACACCATACACCATAATGTAGTCTATGCCTAACCGCAGTGCGATTGGCGCTTTAAATTCTATAGATATCATGAAATCCTTATATGCCATTACCCACAAATCCCAGTCATAAACAAAAGAAAATCATTTCAATGTTTACTCTTGAGAGGACTTAGAAACTCTTGAATTTCGCCACACTTTCGACTGCTATTACGGCCACACTAGAAGTGAGCACCTCATTTTTTTTAACGTTTACGGCACCACTACCGAGTCTTCTACATGATATGTGAGTTTCGTGTTTGTACATGACACAGACCTATTCTCCAGTTTAACCCTAACTTAACCTAACCATAACATAACTGGAACCTAACCTAACAAACTTAACCTAACCATAACTTAACCTAACCTAACCAACATAACAACATAACATAACATTACTTCAAAGACGGTTTGCGAGGTAAATAATGGTGACCGCCGCCTGAAACTTCATAGATGTGTTGAGTACACTATGTATAGTATGAAGGGAAAGAGAGAAAAAAGAAAAGGCAGAAGGTCTTACTTTGCACTTTTACCAAAATAACTACCAAAGTACTCAAACTTAATCTACCTCTCATATCTCTAAGACGTACTACAAATGGCATATCTTGGTAAGAAGAATTCCAAAATTCCTGTCCTGCTTTGGAAATGGTAATTGATTGCCATCTGATTCGTTCCAAATCTCTCTTTCTTAGTTTTGACTGTTCAAGGTTTAAATCCTAAGAACAGGGGTCCACCCTGAACCGATCCACTTTAAATCTTGTTTTTTCTATTCTCCTATAGAAAATAACATGGAGATCTGGTGGAAAAGCTGTGATTTAGGATTGGGGAAGTCATATTTAGTGAAGCATGACAGGAAATATCCCAAAAATTTTTGGAAAATCCACATGACAAATATTATCCTAACTTAAACTAAACTAAACTAACCTAACCTATCGTAACCTAACCTAGGTAAACCAAACTAAACGAATCATACAGATTAACTTGCTTCAAATTACGATAAATACCTTAATTACAAGTAGATGGTCCCGGCTCAGTAAAAATTAGTTTCTTTAACCACTCACTATTTTGGATAAAACCATTTTTCTGATAGATTTTAGTGTATTGAATTAATCTGATTTGTCATGCCATGCAGCCAATTTGTTTCCTCTCCCTCAATAACTGGAAGGTAAAGATTGCCACAAAAAGTCAGATTAAATAAAAAACATCAAAATCAATAAGAAAAAAGTAGCTTTGTTACCAAAACCTTAACAGAGCTGCAGTTGAATAAGCTTAATCCAACCCAACCCAACCCAACCCAACCCAACCCAACTCAACCCAACCCAACTCAACCCAACTCAACCCAACCTAACCTAACCTAACCTTACCAAACCAAACCGAACCAAACCTATTGCAGAAAGCACACTTAACAGTCCTTGGAAGCATGCCGTGACTTTTAAAGTACTGTAGAGCGCTTTCTTCCTCTCTGTGATACTGTTTTATTTCGTCAAGAAAACTTATGTTATACTGCTCACACGCCATACTTGAACTGAATCGCCCCCTTTGAAAATCATGTACGATATGAAACAATGAGATGTGATTGGCTCAAGAAGTCATGTGACTAAAAACAATGATTTCATTGGCTCTCGTGACACGTCTCCCCTTTTCCCCGCAAGATGTCATACCTACCGCTGTGTTATTGCCGCTACAATTTTTGTTTTTTCAATATATTTATGAAATATTAAATATTCATATTTTTTTCTGCAATGCATCAGCACGACCGTTTTAAATGATCTAAACAAGTTTCTGAGATTAAATTTGCAGTGCATTATAAAGGTAAAGAGATATCGAGTGGTTTAAGAATCGAATCTTAACCCTAGCCTCTAGTAAAAAATGACTCCCAAGAAGCTAGGCAAATTTCCCTATAGTTATAGGAAAAGCCACTTGACAAATATCAACCTAACCTAAACCTAACCAAACTTAACTTATTGTAACTTAGCCTATCGTAATCTAGCCTATTGTAACCTTGGACTCTCCCCATCAAACTAAACGAACCATACAGATCAACCTATTTAAAATTGCGATAAATACCAGAATTTGAAGTAGATTGTCCAGCCTCTATCTGCTGCGACTGCCATACTGACACTGAAAAGAATTTCACAGGCTACGCTTCCAAGCGGCGATACATATACGTGCATTTGTTTGATTGAACAAAAAGAGGTGAAGGCGTTTTATTGGATAAAGGTCAACCAAATGGCATAGAACGTCACATGTGACATGAATAGTATATACGCTTATGTGTCATAGGAACGTCACATAACGTGATTGAAACACAGCTCATGCATTAATGCAAGAGTTAACCAGTATCTTCACTCTTTCATCCCTTACACTGGTAAACTCTGGAACTCTCTTCCTTTGTCTGTTTTTCCACCTGTCTATGACTTAAACTCTTTCAAAAGAGGAGTGTCAAGACACCTCTCATACTAAATTGGACTTCCCCTCCCATGTCTATATTTCTCCTACTGTCCTCTTTACAGGATCTGGCGACAAGTGGGAATATTTTTATACTTAATTTATTTTTCCCTTAGCCAGTACCCTTTTAATGTAAAAAAAACAAGAAAAACATGCGGCTATAGTAACAAACATATATGCATACTTAGGATTACTTCCTGTGCTGACACGAAGGCCATGGTGGTCTTCAAGCTGAGAAATAGGCAATTTTTAAAGGATTTTTGTAACGCCATTAATATTAATTTACCCCGTATTATGTATATAATTGAAAATTTTCAAAAATAATGATTTCAGTATTTGTAAGTCCACAATAATGAGGTTGTACATTGTCTTAAACTGCAAAAGAACCACATTTGTTAAAACTTTAATTAGGCCGATCCTTACTTTACCCACACGGCCAAAATTAAATGGCCCTTCAACGGGCTATTAGCCTAAGGCTATTTGCAGAAGGAGGCTATCAAGTATTTTTTGAGGGAAAATAGTTTGTGTTTTGAGGCTGATGATATACACACGACTGTTGTGCACATAATGAAAAAAATCTATTTACATGACTTGTGCAAATAGCCATTCCATATAGCTATATATATGTACACGAACGTTGTGTGCATTATTCAGTGAAAAATCTATTTACACGACCGTCCTACAAATAGGTATTCTATATAGCAGAGATATATACATGACTGTCTTGTACATGTTGTATAAACATCGTACCTGACACATCATGAAACGAACTGTCAAAGCACGTAAAGGGATTCCTGAATCTATATTTAGAACAGACAGCACCCGCGTGTTTGTTTCAGACTCAATATACACTTGTACTTACATATATAAATAAGTAAAGATGTCACTTTTTCTTTATGGTCATGCAAACAATCATTTCATATGGTAGTAATGTTAGGCCAGTTAAGAGACCCAAACAGAAAAATGATTAAGCCTATTGATTATTTTTCAGAATTTTTTTTAGCTCATGAAAAATAACATTTTTCCAGTTCATATCATAATGTACAATATATTCCAAATAAATTTTCTTTTTAAAACTGACCTCTCTACAATATATGGTATTTTTTAAGAAATACATTACACGTCTCATAGGGGCAGGTTTTGCATCTCTCATAGGATAGAGCTTGCCATTCTCAACATTTTGAATGCCATATATATATATATATATATATATATATATATATATATATATATATATATATATATATATATATATATATATACACACACATATATATATATATATATATATATATATATATATATATATATATATATATATATATATATATATATATATATATATATACATATATATATATATATATATATATATATATATATATATATATATATATATATATATATATATATATATATATATATACATACGTATATATATATATATATATATATATATATATATATATATATATATATATATATATATATATATATATATATATGTGTGTGTGTGTGTGTGTGTCGGTTAGGTTTGGTTTGGTATTCTAAGTAGATGAAACTGTTTTTACTTGTAGATTTTGGAGTATGATGTTTTTGTCGCAAATCATTACCTGCCATGGTGGACTGGGGGTATGAAGAAAAACCTATGATTTGCGACGGAAACAACTGTCAGTTTCATTCAAAACACATCAAAATCTCTCAGAAAGAAATTGGGTAAATTTTTCCATCTACACCATAATGGTGTGTGGCTACAAAAAGAATGGTGTTTGCACCTCGTCCAGCCACTGGCTTTTAGTCAAAGAAAACATTAAACATTTGATAGTTTCTAAATCACCATCACATAACCTAATCTAACCAAATCTTAACCTACATTGACATAACATTCTTGTTCAAACCAAACTAAACTTTTCCTTATTCTCGAAGAGGTCTCATAGAAAACATTGAATATCTCACAAACTAGGAATTTACAACGGAAATGTAATTGAGAAAACCTTTTCAGAACTCATCAGGTAATGTATTGATAAAACCCTGAATTCCCTAGAGCATTCTGGTGAAGATGTAAAAAATAATACCAAAAATTGTTACGTCCAGCAGTGTGAGACTTGTGTACTTTTTTAATATTGAGACTGGTGTACTTCTTAATATTTACCTAATATGTGATACCAAAAATTGTTATGTCCAGCAGTGTGAGACTGGTGTACTTTTTAATATTGAGACTGGTGTACTGCTTAATATTTACCAAATATATGAGACGAGATCGACCTCTGTGTAGAATCTACAGTCCAGTTTCAAATGGAAAAAGATATTTGCAATGATGGAACTCAATGGTCCATAGTTCATTCTATCACAATATATTTGATATCACCACTGAGTGGCCAAAAACTACCCAAATTGCTGCCATACTATCCTCAGACGGGACTTACATCTTTAATATGCAGTAATAAACCTCATACGTTTTCAACATATTCAAGAGAAAACTTAATCATTCCAGGCGTCACAAAAAATTCTAAAAAAGAAAAAATCCTATGCCAAATAACAGACGAGGCAAGTCCATCTGTACCTCCATATGCCTACTGGCGCCAACGGTTAATGATATAAAAAAAAAAAAATGGTAATGTTCACTATTTTTACTATCCTACTATATTAAATTTTTTTTTTTTAATTATCCCTTACCCGTAATGCCGATGGGCTTAATGGAGGCCTTAGATGATCGGCCTCCGTCTGTTAGTAGTGTGGGTTAGATTTTTTAAGTGACGCTTTATTTCTTATTGAAAGGCTCATGCTGCCAGCGAAAGCTCCTTGTGCATATAGCTTTGTAGTCCCGTCGAGGATAGTGTTATGGCAGCATGTGGGTGGTCTTAGGGCACTCAGCAGTAATGCCAAGGAAAAGTGGCCAGCACGTGCCAGGCTCGAACTTGGGACTCTGAGTTGGTGTGCCTGACTACTAGCCACTAAACCACCGCCTCCCCATTCTACTATATTACATGTTTCCTACAATTTGAAATTACTCAAATCCTTGAGCTTGTCAAATATCATTTGTTAAGTTAAAGCCAGTACTTAGGCCCGTAAAATGTTGGGGGATTTCCCCTCCACAACTTTTAGGTTGTTCCCCTTTAAAATGGCTTGCTATGGGCCTCGTACTACGTGACCATTTCAAGAATTTATAGTACTTTAAGAAGAAAAGCATGATCATAAGTACATTATACATATCTTTTATTTTATTCATGATTTCGTAATTACTATCTATGACTCAAATTGATACAAGCAGATGACAAATATAGTCACCCCTCAATTTAAGAGACTAATGCGGAGGGAATCTTGTCTGTTAGTATAAAATGCCCGTTGCTTGGTTAATCCTTTCGGACTTCTAATGCGCTTGATTTAATGGACTAATGCGGAGGGAACCCTATCCGTTAGTGTAAAAAGTTCGTTGCTTGGTTAATCCTTACGGACTTCTACCTATGCCCCGCCACCTACCGGACTTTCTTTTACTCTAACGGACTTTAGTCTGGATCTGGGTTGATTGTCTGCCAGCAGACAGAGTCCGTTAAATGCGAAGTCCGTTAAATCGGGGTGCGTTAAATTGAGCGTTGACTGTAAATGTGAATAATCAACAGAAAAACTACATATACGACGGACATGCAAATAACCAATATAAAGTAAGTGCACGATGGTCATGCAAATAGCTGATGAGAACTCATGTGCACGACGGTGGTGCATTTAGACACTTTCGTATCTTGATGTGATTCAATTGACTTTTAGGGTTCATTTCTAGGCAAAGCCTTGTTACTGTCCCTATTGACAAATGTGCAATGCATTGATGTTCTTATAGAAACCACCAACACACACTTCTTCCTTGGGTAGAAACTAGGGAAGAAATTGGCATTGGCTAGGAAAGAAAATGGTGTGCATTTGACCCAACCTCCGATATGTGGTCATAGAAAACATTCAATATCTCCTAAATTGACCTAACCTTAATCTATATTGACAAATATCAGAACCTTGTTCAAACCAAACCAAACTTTACCTTATTCTTGAACAGAAGGTCCAGCCTTTTTGTCAGTGTTCTCTAGAGAAGTCAATTAGCCTGTTCGCAGTCAGCTCTTGATACCAGACAACGCCAGATTTTGTAATTTTTGCCGGAAAATAAACACTCATTGGGGCAAGTTTTACAAGGTTACACAGGTGTATTGTTGCACATTAATGCGTCTGAAATTTAAGTCAATTAATCTCATGATGTCTTACGGCATATGACATCGTTTGAGCCTCTATTCATAATTTCAGATGATATTCTTAAAACAGCTTATATTTGTATCAAGGCAAGCAATTTGTCATTTACTAATGACCTCAATGGGCTTATACCGATACATACTTTCATTTGAATGTACCAAACAACAGGCAAATCCATATAATGTATAGAAAATAAAATTTTGTGTTGCAGACTTAATTTTTTCCAGTACGATAACTACATCCTCGGCTACTGGCAGCAAGTCACAACAACAACAACAGGCTATTTAAGAGCAACTCCTGATGGCATTGTCAGTGGCAAATGCTGTGGCAAGGGTTTATTAGAAGTAAAATGTCCCCATAGTGATAAATACTAGTCTTCCTAATGGCGCTTACTTTACTACGTCGTACGTTTGCCAGCGGTGCTGTTTTTTTTTGTTTTTTTTCACTGATTACCTTCGTAAATAGGACGTGACAGTGATTTCCAATATTTTTTAACACTCAGATAAAATGTATAAACCGAAATGAGCATCCTTTTATTTTCACTGCTCATACTTACTTTTAAAAAAATAATTACCTAATTGTAGCTTTATCTTATCATGCACCAGTAAGTAAGAATAATAATATTAAGGTTATGTTTTTAATTTTAAATACACATGTGCAGCAATTCATGTCGTATTTTTTCTGCACATCGGTTTCTAAATTAACTAAGATACCCCTTTGCCCCGGAAAATCGGAGAAAATTAAAATTCTAGCGCTGATAGGTGTCTACGACCCTAGCTGCGAACGGGCTAATTAGCCTGTTCGCAGCTAGGGTTGTAGACACCTATCAGCGCTAGAAATTTTAATTTTCTCCGATTTTCCGGAGCAAAGGGGTATCTTAGTTAATTTAGAAACCGATGTGCAGAAAAAATACGATATGAATTGCTGCACATGTGTATTCAAAATAAAAAACATAACCTTAATGTTATTATTCTTACTTACTGGTGCATGATTAGGCTTTGTTAATTGTATTATAGGATAAAACTACAATTAGGTAATTATTTTTTTTACAGTAAGTATGAGCAGTAAAAATAAAAGGATGTTGATTTCGGTTTATACATTTTATCTGAGTGTTAAAAAATATTGCAAATCACTGTTACGTCCTATTTACGAAGGTAATCAGTGACAAAAAAAAAACCCAGCACCGCTGGCAGACGCACGACGTGATAAAGTAAGCGCCGTTAGGAAAACTGGTATTTATCACTATGGGGACATTTTACTTTTAATAAACCCTTGCCACAGCATTTGCCACTGACAATGCCATCAGGAGTTGCTCTGAGTAGCCTGTTGTTGTTGAATTTGTGGCTTGCCGCCAGTAGCCGAGGATATAGTTATCGTACTGGAAAAAATTAAGTGCGACACAAAATTATATTTTCTATACATTACATGGATTTGCCTATTGTTTGGTACATTCAAATGAAAAGTATGTATCGGTATACGCCCATTGAGGTCATTAGAAAATGACAAATTGCTTGCCTTGATACTAATATTAGCTGTTTTAAGAATATCATCTGAAATTATGAATAGAGGCTCAAACGATGTCATATGCCGTCAGACATCATGAGATTAATTGACTTAAATTTCAGACGCATTAATGTGCAACAATACACCTGTGTAAGCTTATAAAACTTGCCCCAAAGAGTATTTATTTTCCGGCAAAAATTACAAAATGTCTGGTATCAAGATGCTGACTGCGAACAGGCTAATTGGTGAATGCTGTCTCTGTCAGTGACAGAGTGGTACAGACATGCCGCATAAAGAAGGAAGGGGTAGAGGTGGCTGTTTTCCTGTATCTTAATAAACAAGTATCTTGCCAGATACTGATAAAGGAATTTGGTCTAAATGGCCAGGCCTTTTTACCCACTCCTTAAAGTCTCGCCAGAGTTGCTCGATGTTCTGCGTGTAAATATCAGGGTTTTCAGGGTGCACAAAATTTCCAGACTGACTTATCACATGGTCGGTGTATCCATGGTACTTCAGTGTGTGGTAAGGCTGACTAGAGTCACTAATGGTCACTGACCCACTCTTTATGTAATGTTTTATTATTAGCAGAAATGTGCCACGTTGTTTCCTGATAAGTCCGACAAGAGGTAAAATAAAAAAATTTTGATGCCTGTGCTATAATGCCAATATCCTACACATGTAGTAAAACACGTCTTTGCTTGTATTTTTTTTAAACCAATTAATGTCTTGTCAATCTTCACAATAATGCTGGGGCCACCAATAGCACCTTGATTTTCTATCCAGTGGTCGGTCACCTCACTGTAAATTGAACGCCAATCCACCGAAGTACAAGATGAGAAATGCTGTCCTTTTATAATAGCCTCATGATCCCAATATTTACTTAGCGAGTTGTTGGCAAATACAACAATTTTACAGGGTGACATTTACATTGTCTAAGAAAGACCTTTTAAACTGGCTGACGCTATATTGACAGTAACGGTGCTTTTTTGTCTTATGGATCAGCAAACCTGTTTTTGCACCATCACAACCCTTGATCTTCTCTAAAATTACAGTCTTTGTGATACTTGGGGCACTTCACATTCACAGCAATAACACTGAGATTTAAGGAATTCCATAGAAACATTGTTTTAGTAAAAGAATGCTGCTATTCCTTTGAATTAAGAGTAGGAATGTTGATTACAGAGTGATTTCAAGCCTGATGGTGACTCATATCAACCCAACCCAAATACAGTATATATATATATATATATATATATATATATATATATATATATATATATATATATATATATATATATATATATATATATATATATATATATATATATATATATATATATATATATATATATATATATATATATATATATATATATACACATATACAGTAGGGTCTCGTTTAGCGCGTGATCAAGTTGCGCGATTCGCGATTAGTACGAGTAAATTTAATTTAAAAAAAAGTAATTATCAATTAGCGCGAAAATTATTTTAGAACATGAATTCGATGGTTCAAAGTGGACAAAAACCGGATGGTGTGAGTAAATTTTGAACAGCACGCGTGTGATGTAGGCTGCGCTGTGTGATGTAGGCTGCGCTGTGTGACGTAGGCTGCGCTGTGTGACGTAGGCTGTGCTGTGTGACGTAGGCTGCGCTGTGTGACGTAGGCTGCGCTGTGTGACATAGGCTCATCCAAGGCCGCTCGTTCAAATTATACTATAGTCCAACAAATCTTAGCAGACCTTTTTGGTGGGGCAGAATCCAGTATTCCCATGGGTCCAACACTGCTATGTCTACGTGAACTAGCCATTTAAAACTTGGTGTACATAAGTAAAAGGCATATCAAATGCTTTAATGAAAATTCATGCATTATCAAATAAAAAAAATCATGTATAAAAGAAAAGTTACCCTTCTACACTTACGATATTCATATGAACATCGAGGCACGGCATACATTTTTTACAGTGTTGCTTGGAAAACCTTATCACTTTAATCAACGTTCACCGTAGTTCTTATTAAGGTAAAAGTTGCAATAACTGTCTTCTAAATACAATATGAAGGAATATAACAACAAAATGAGGTATTTCCTATATAAAATAAATATTGTAAATTCCCTTCAAACGGCAGAACTCATTTTTCAACTTCCAGACAGATTACCTGTCAAGCGCGTATACACACACACACACACGCACACACACACACACACACACACACACACACACACACACACACACACACACACACACACACACACACACACATACACACACACACACACACACACACACACACACACACAGAGAGACAGACACACACACACACACACACACACACACACTCACACACACACACACACACACACACACACACACACACACACACACACTAGTTATTTATTACTCTTATTAAAGATACAGTACAGTATAATACAGTATAATTACATCATAAATAGTACCTTAATTATGTACAATTTTGAGGGTTCATCCACCAAATGTTATTTTCTCCATAAGTTACATTGTTCAAGTAGCGCAAATATCACACAGCGCGCTGCGTTCATCCACCTAATTGTCGCGCTAATCGAGACCCTACTATATATATATATATATATATATATATATATATATATATATATATATATATATATATATATATATATATGGTGGGAAATACGGTATTCTCAGCTATTATCTCCGAGCGGTTGTATATTACCAGGTTATACACAGAATTATAGATGATCTTAGGCTAGGTTAGGAAATGTTAGATTACCTTTTTTAAATTGAAAAATGTACAAATTGTAAGCTGGTTGTTGGTTGCTCAGTTGGTTGTCCTTAGGGGGCTTCAGTCTCGAAGGATAGATTAGGAAAGGTTTTATTTAATTTTTAGGCTTCAGGTTTGGAACGGTCATAATAATAATAATAATATAAAGGGGAGGCACACGCTATATCTGCACATAACCGCGGGTGCTCATTTCTTGTCGCATTGGCCTTTGAGCCTGTGTTGGAAATTAATAACCGTTATGCTGGGACACAGGGCCACTAAGACATCCGACTTTCCACAGTATCTTCCCCAGGTTTCCTTAGGTACCCATTTATCTACCAATCCGTTTGGAAGGATGAACATCTGGGTGAGCTGTGCGCCGACTGCCTTCGTCTGGGATCGAACTTGGGCTAGCGGATTCATAGTCAGACGTGCTAACCACTGCACCACTGAAGCACATAAACGGAACAGTCAGATTTGATTTAAAAGAATTATTTCCCTAGCTTAGGGATTTTCATGCGGGTCATTTTCCCCTTATATGTGTTCTTCTCCATCCAATAAACTGGGTTTCCTAACAGGTTTCCATTCTTGTTGAGTATAGAAAGAAGATACACAAGTTATCTTTTTGCATAAAGAATAACTAATTAGAGGGCAACTTAATAGTGGCTGTGTGGGTAAAGTAGAGATTGGCACTTTGAAACCTTCACAGATGTGTTAAGTACTGTAAGTAGGCTATACTACATTTGGGTTAGCTCAGCATGGAGGTGCAACTTGAAAATTGAATAAGACCTTTCCTAACCTAAGACCCCTAAGGATCCACCAACTGGTCAGCCAACAACACCCATCCACACATTCCATCTTCAAATTTAAAGAGAATTGATCCAGCCTTTCTTAACTTCACCTAAACTAAAATTCCATGCATAATCTGGTAATCAATAGCCACTCAAAGATGATAATTGAAGACTTACTCTGTTTGTGTGCTGCGAGTTATCTTTTTGCAAAAAATAAGCAATTGATTAGGTATTTAATATCAGTCATGTAGGCAGAGAAGGGATCGGCACTCATTAAATCACAAATGTGTTAAGGAGAGTAAGTATAATATATAAAGCCCACGTTTGGGTTAGCTCAGCATGAGGCCCTGGTCCTAATCTTAAGATTTTCTGTGTTGAACAACATTGGTCAATGGAATGCCACTCAACTCCTTTGGTAATGAGACAGTTGAGTTGTCTCACTCAAATGTTCCACAGCTTCTATCCCCCCACATCATCTTTCCGCTTTATTCCTGTCTCAGATTGCTTCTCCATCCTCCACCATCTATTTTATAAAAAATGGCAATCTACTTGGACTCAGAGCAACCAATAAACCTCTCGCTATCATACCTTCAATTTTGCCAAAGTATAATTCAACTCATCCTAACTGAGAAACGACTTCAGTTCGTATTTGCCTAGGACACACACACCTAACTCACGGTTGTTAATGGATCATGAATTTTCACAATCTTGCTCTTACTACAATCTTGTTACAATCTTGTTCACTAACTATAGATCACCTATCTCATGATTGTCCTGCAACAGTAACACACTATTATGATCCAACCTTCTTGCTCCTCTCAAGCCTCTCATACCCATCACAACTGGAGGATTTTCTTGATAACTTTTACACCTTCATATCCAAAATGATGTCCTTTTTGTTATGCCTCTAAATATGTATTTAATATAAATAAACCTAATTAAATAATATATGTTTATGTATCTTAAGTATTAGGGAACAGTGTTATGCAAACATGGAAAAATGGAACGAGAATACGAGAGAGAAAGGCAGGTGTGTCAGAGTCACTTGCAAGGATTATGAGAGGAAGGAATGTATCCATGGAGGTAAAGAGGAGGTTAAGAAAAATATTCTCCCGCTAACATGTATCAGAAACTTAGACATGGAATAGGGCACAGCAGTCAAGGACGTGTGGTGTGGAAATTAATTATTGAAGAGGAGCATGTGGTGTTACAAGATAGGAGGGTGACAGCAATGAAACCGTGAATGGAAGGTGTGGCATGTGCAAATGGAGCGAAGTGTGGGATAGTGGAATGGATGAAAAGACATACTTTGAGGTTGTTTAGTCATATTGAGAGAAAGAAAAGTGAGGAGTTTGTGAAGAATATGTATGTGAGTGAAATTGATGGGCTAGGAGAAGAAGGCAGCAGCAGCATAGCCAGGTTCTAAAGTTAGGGGGAGCAAGCACATTAAAAAAGGCGCAGTGACACATACTAAACAATTTCTAACTCATTAATTATTCATTTAAATTTTGTGTTTAAAATCAAAACACGGGGAAGATACAGTTTTAAAGAAATTACATGATTGTTATTTAGCATTCAAAATTAAAACACAAAAAGAGTACAGTAAGGTCATAAATCTCAAAACATAATAAAAATAGGCATGTTTTTAAATTATTTTAATTTTAAGCGTAAAATGAAAACAAGATGAAGCATTGTGAAAAATGTAGCATGAAGGAACTACAACAGTCTCATCTAGGCTTCATTCTAGTAAAGTAATCTATAACTCTCTATAAACCTCAGTAGCAAAGCTAACCATGACAACCTATCCTCGCCCATTGTAGACGAAGGACTTTATCTGTTTGAGCCGACTAAAGAATTATTCAGCAACTGCGCTAGTTATTTGTAAGGTCAGAAAAAATGTGGTACAATGTGAACAGGTTAGGATAAATGGAACACATGTCATTGTCGATCGTGAATTGAATTGAATGTTTCTCGATACTTGAATTTGCATTACTTTTAGTGCTCATTATTTCTTTGTACATGTCTTTGAATGAAAGAAACTCTTCAACGATTTCAGTTTGACTTGATGACATCTGAGTATTTGTCAGCCAAAAATTCTAATGGTTCCCATTATCTGTTCTGTCAAAACGCTTGGGATCTAAAACACTAAATTTGGAAGCCACATTTTTAAAAAGCTTAATTGTATTGCACTGCGAGTTTTAAAAGAGGCAAAATATCAAATCAACAAACGTATTGCAATACTATTCAATAAATCCTTAAATTCTGGAAGAGCCCATCATTTGAAAATTGGCAAATGTTACCCCTATACAAAAGAAAGGAAATAAAACACTACCAGTTAATTACATATCAATCAGCTTCACATCCGTAGTTGATAGGTTAATGGAAACTATATTATGTAATAAATTAGTGACTTTCTTAGAAGAAAATACTATGATTATCGATGCACAACATGGCTTTTGTAACAAACACTCATGCATAACGAATCTCTTTCAATTTTATAACAATGTGTTCAACATTTATGATGAGACAAAAGCAGTAGATATAATTTACCTTGATTTTCTAAAAGCGTTTGACAAAGTCACATGTAAACGATTGATAAAAAAAATAAGTCATGACATAGCTTGGAAAATTGTCAAATGGCTTGAAAACTTTGAAAACTGGGTTTCCGAGAGAAAACTACACGTCATCATCAACGGTAAATCATCTAACTGGCGAAACACTATGAGCAGTGTGCCACAAGACTTGGTACTTGGCCCCATTCTTTTTCTAATTTATGTCAATGATATCCATGAAGGCCTGACTAAACGTGCTAAATTTGTAATTTCTAACCTGTGGTGGTGGTGGAGCGGCTTGTGGTGGTTAGCTTGCCGGCAACAGATGGCAGGAGGACTATGATTCATTGTTTCATATAATGAAAGCAAACATTCCTAATTTGCATTCCTCTAGATTCCTCACCCCATCAGAAACTAGGTGGTTGGTGACTGGACAAATTATGAACTCAGTTATCACACAATGGCATGAGCTCACAGCATAGTTCAACTGCATTAGATATACCAATAACTACAGTTAAAGTTAAAATTAAAGTTGCATGGGTTTCAGTTCCGGTATCCATCAATGAAGATGCTCTCCAGAACGTCAGCCAGGCAAGCCCAACCCCCCACTGTGGTGCCCGACCACAGCAGTTCCTCCCGAGTAAACAGCTTAAGCATCACAAGCCCGGGTGGGGACTCGATCTGCCGACCAAGCGAATGCAAGACCAGCACGCTACCACTGTACTAGCCAGGAGTTGCAAATAATTGCTGGAAATGCTAAGTGACCCGTCAAACTACTTATACCTAGTATTTGCCTCTGCACTTATAAATGAGTTTGAGCAAATTAATGCTTTTCTCCAACACAAATGCTGACCATTGTCGTTTAGTCAAGGACTTTGATGTTTTTTACATTTCATTGAGAAGTAGAATCTGTAGAGATGAACATGTGAGAAAGTATTTAAAGATTGAAGATGCACATCTCGAACATATCAAAGACATTCTCTTTGGAGCTAAATTCTACCAGGAACTGTCAGAATCAAAACTGTCGAATGAGCAGGTGCTAAATATAAGATATTGATGCTTGAACTTTTTGAAGACTGTAGTAGATGAAGTATCCATGAGGTTGCAAGAAAATTCAAGTTTTTTAATACTTTACAGGCTTTTCACCCTGATATTGTTCTCTCCTAGAGTAGATATGTTCAGTTTCACAAACTGAACCTGGCAGAATTTTGCACAAATCATGAAGATCTTGATGAATTGGAAAAACAATACATAAATATCAGGCTGTGTGACTGGACAAATATAGGGATCAATCAGGTTGACCTTCATGATGTTATGTTCATAACTTTCAGAATGTTGCAGGTGTGTACTGCTTCAGAACTTTGGAAAAATTTGTCTCAAATAAATAATGTCTACCCATATCAAATGCATATGTTGAGAGAGTATTTAGTCAGACTGCCTTAGTTAAAACAAAATATAAAAATAAGATGGAGCATAAGGTCCTAAAGAGCATTTTGATGATTAGGTCACATTTGATGTTGAATAACTTGCTGCAAGGATTTCGTAGTATTAGAAGAGATGTTAAAGACATTCAGTATAAGCATGAAGAAACTCATGAAGGAGATACTGTTGATACAGGAAATGATGATTTGGAACTAATAACAAATGTTTCACAAGTGATGATTAACTGAATGATAGATGAGCTGAATTTATTCCCTTTTCTGTATTTACTTTCATTGAATTTGTTGTAATAGACGAGAATTGAGCAAAGCTCCAGATCCCGTTGCTGTACCTTATTAGATTAAGCTTCGCTTTAAATTGGTGTATAATTTTTGCTTCAACTATTTCTTTATTGCATTTTACTTTTCGATGTTCCATTATGAGAAACTTAACTTATTGATACAATGGAATTATCTTGGTTTTTTTTAGTGTGTGTATTTACCTATAGTTATAGTATACGGGGCTTGAGTTACACTTGTGTGGTCCTGTCTCCGTATCTATAGCTGTCCAGTTTTTCCTTCAGTTGATGTACATTCTTTGCCATTATCACCTCTTCCTTTAGTCCATTCTTTGGGGAAAACTACTTTTTTGTATCTTTCAAACAAACTTTTTTGCATTTTTTCTTGTGTCCCCTCAAATTTCTATCTTTTCCTTTTCTTCTCAATATTATGTCTTTTCTATCTGTGTGATAATTAGAAAGAATAGAGAGAATTGCAACTAAGATGGTGCCAGAATTGGAAGACCTAACATATGAAGAAAGATTAAAAGAAATGCATCCAACAATAATGAAAGAAAGAAGAGAAAGAGGTAACTTAATCACAATCTATAAATTGATGTACAATCTGTACATCAATTTATAGATTGTGATTAAGTTACCTCTTTCTCTTCTTTCTTTCAGTATTGTTGGATGCATTTCTTTTAATCTTTCTTCATATGTTAGGTCTTCCAATTCTGGCACCATCTTAGTTGCAATTCTCTGTATTCTTTTTAATTCCAACACTGGCTTTTTCTTGTGCGGGGACCATATTACTTCTGCATATTCTAGTTTTGGTCTGATCATTGTAGTTATAATTTTTCTCATCATATCTTTATCTAGGAAATGAAAAGCTATCCGTATATTCATATAGTGTGTGTGTGTGTGTGTGTGTGTATTTACTGTATAGTCAGCTGTTGGTCTCTCGAGACAGCCGGCCGTCCCTCTATGGAAAGACCTCAGAGCTCATAGTGACCAATCTTTGGTTTGGACTGAGACCACTTACACACAACACACCAGGACAATGAGATCACAACTCCTCGACTTACATCCCATACCTACTCACTGCTAGGTGAACAGGGGCTACACGTGAAAGGAGACACACCCACATAATCTCCGTCCGCCCAGGGGATCGAATCCTGGCCTCCTCGGTTTTGAGCTAAGTGCGCTAACCACTACGCTAGCGGACCGTGTGGAGAAATGAAGGGGTGCACTCCGGCGAGGAGCAACACGCCGAGCCGTGGTCTCAGTTTATTATTTTTTTTACAATAAATTATATTAAGTTTTATACATTTAAATATTTTTCAGTTTCTTTTGATAAATGCCATAAAAATTGCCATTTTTAGAAATATGTCCCCAAAATGCCATAAATCATGAGTACAGATGCCAGGAAAATATTTCCTTGGCATCTATCCTCATGATTTATGGCATTTTTTGGCACAATAATATGTATAATATTATTAAAGAACCTGGCAACTCTGGCAATAGCCGTAGACTACTCCTATTTTCTTGCTTTTCTATACAAATTTCATGATATTTTGTCCACACGGACAGCCTCGTTAGGTACAATAGAACTGTTGCTGTGTATTCTTCCTTTGTAATTCTTTGTACATGGAATAGGACACAGCAGTCATTAGTGCGTGCTGCGGACATTATTGAGAGGAAGAATAGTTTAGAGTTTGTGAAAAATATGTATGAGTGAAATTGTGTTTCCTAGAAGGATGGAAGAATAGGATGAAGGAGAACATGCCTAAAAGAGTTGCTGATAGAGGGAGAGGGATTGAACTAGCAAGGAGAGTGTTTGGATAAGGAGATGTGACTGTGAGGCTCTTCTGCTGTGGCCATCCACTTGGGGGACTTTTTTTCCAAGGGAATGAGGTGTCAAAAACTATAGATAGATACATAGATAGAGGAGGAGGGTCTTAACAAGCAAGGAGGGAGTGTTTGGATAAGGAGAGGTAGAGGTTTTTCTGCTCTTACGGGATGTTTCCGGAAAGACCAAGGTGTTAGAAACTATATATAGATAGATATAAATATACCTGTAACAGCTTTAGTGTTACAAAGTCACTTATTGGTTTGGTGTTGGCAACCTATTTAATTAAGTTCAATTTAACTTCAGGTAGAGCCTCTTCTATGACTGGACAACATATATGATGTCTGAGAATGCAAACTATCCAAGGTCCATGCTGTGTGTTGGTCATGTGTGTGTTGACTTGATCAACCTATGCTCTCACTATCCTGAAGAAGATGCCAAGGTCGGTACCAACTCCAAGAACAACAGGTTAGTAGTTGGTAAATTTTTAGTAACGATTGATTATCTTTCAAATTTTGGAAGAACCTTTTTTCTCATAAATTTTGATGCGCTTTGAATTAAGCTCTTTTGTTTGCCTCTCAAGTAACTTTTTTATGTTTTTTTGGTCCCCATCTTTCATAAATTTGTATTTATTATTAAAATTATTTACAGACTAATATAAAACACCACCTGAAACCTAACGCACCTTTGCACTAGATGTGTAAGTCGGGTCAGGTCAGTGTCTTTCCTTAAATACAATGTCCTAAGAATTTGACATGTTTCTTATCTATCTTGCATTTAAATAAACTTAGTTTTATTCTCACTGATATCATGTTAGAATAGATGGTTAAGTTGTTGCAGCAAACATTGATGGCTAAAGACATACACTATTACATCATCCAGATATGTTCACATCCAGTTCTTCACAAAGGGTGTTAACACTTCAGTTAGTTGCCTCGCAAAAATTGTCACTTAACAACTCAAACCAAATGGCAAGTGTTTGAATCTATATAAAGATATTCCTTCACTCAAAATAGTGAGATCCCTACTTGTCTCATCCCATAACACTTGATGATAGTCATCTTTCATGTCTAGGCATGCATAATATTTATATATTTATTTCCAGCAACCGTTTCTACTATTTCATCTAGTTTAGGTAAGGAATAAATGTCAGTAGTCAGTTGTTTGTTGACCTTCCTGTAATCTAAGCACATCCTTTTCGCCCCATTAAGTTTATTGCCTAACACTATGGGATTGAGACAAGCTGCTGTTGAACTCTCTACTACATCTTTCTTTTGCATATCTTATCTATATATCTATAAGGTGTTCTTTATTTTGTCTTCTCTGGATTTGGAATGTGCAAAGTATGAAGTTAAAACAAAATGTGAATGGTGTGACAGCTGGTGACAAAGTGCAGAAAAAACGCCTTTTTCTGATTCCATCGTCACTTGTAGGGGATTGAATGGCTCTTTGGTACAGTGCTTGTGACCTAAAGGTTGCAAGTTTGATCCTGGCTCATGGCAGTTGCTTGGGGAGAGAGATAGTATTCTCTCGTTAACCCTACCACTACTATATGGTCTGTAGCAGTGGTTCCCAACCTTTTTCTGATCGTGTACCACTTGCAGGTCCCGTTCTGCCATTGCATACCAACTGGTTCCAGGTCCCAGTATTGAATAACTTGCTCTTCTAATGAACCACTACTGTGAACACCAGAAAATGCATTGGCTGTAATGAAAAACTCAATTCCATCATGTATAAATTTATTCACAAGTAGAACACACAAATGAACTAACAACAAAGAACACAACTCAATTCAATGCGATGGCTGCATCTGTTTGTTCTCCATCAGTTGGTCGATGCTGGGCACAATTTTGCTCACAGCGCATCGGAAATCATGCCTGGGCGTAGCAAAACTGTTCTGGCTTGGCTTGGTCAGCATGACTGAGAACTCCTGGCTGCACTCCCACGTAGAGGGGAAAATCAATAGCTAGGGAACAGCATGATTGGGTAGTGCTGGGCATGTGGAGGCCATGCTCACCCAAAAGTTTATAGGAGAGCATTCCTTGTTCTTCGTCTTTGCTCCTTCGTCAGCTTGGATATCTATGAGCTCCTCTTCCTTGGCGGTCCTGACAGGAATATTGACTGGATCAACAGAGAACAGATTGGCGATGTAGGCACATGTCACATCCGGGAAGTAATACTTCAACTCAGTCTTGAGCATAGAGAGGGGACGGACAATTTTTTTGGCTAAATTCATCATTGGGGTCGCTCTCAAGGGAAGTCAGGAGTTTGAATAATCTGTAGTGTTTGCTCTCCACGTTCTTCATCTAGAGGTCCAACTTTCAGACATATGCTCCCAACTTCGAGATGAACTCGGTGACAGTGCCGTTGGGCCTTTGGAACGACAGGTGTAAGTGGTTGAGGGCACCCAAAATGTCAGGCAGGTAGGCCAACCTTGAGATGAACTTCCTGTCTTCCAGGTCTTTTAGAAAGTTGTGTACTTTCTCCATGAAGAACATGAGGAGTTCATCCTTCAGTTCAAAGAGACGCCTTGTCGTATTCCCTCGAGAGAGCCAGCGCACCTCTGTGTGGTAGAGGACAGATGTGGTTGGAGCGGAGATCTTCGCAAAGCAGCTTGAACACCCGTTTGTTTCACATATTGCCTGTTCCTCCTAGCCTAGGCATAAGTCTACGGTGTTAAACCGCCGCTTCCAGCCACCAAAACAAACCACCCCCCTTTGCGCAGTAGAGATGCGCCTCTGGGACCTGGTCCCTTCCACCCTCCGCCTTCTCCATTCCTAGCTGGAAGCTTGCAGCGTCAACACTGAAGCTTCCCGTTACGATTTCGTCTTTTTGGTGTTTTTTCGTCATGGCCGCTAGGAGCTCCTCTCTGGACACAGCAGACCTGGAAGGGTCTCTGCAGGCGTCACTAGAGTTAAAGAACCATAGCGGATTTGGTTCCCGGGAGGGACCTACTTTGCCGCCCGTTTCTCCACCAGCTGTTCACGGACCTACAGCGTCTGCTACCACCATCGCCGGGAAAAGGACCTGTGCTGTTTCAGGATGCAACAGGGTGCTGGCTAAGGCCACCAGAGACCCGCACACTGTATGTATTACTTGTCGTGGTTACTGTGCTCAGTCCTCAAGATGTCAGGAGTGTGTGTCTTGGGATTCGGCGGTGGTGGAGGGGGCCAGAGAGTATCAGCTTGAGCTTTCAAGGAGAAGGGCCCGCTATGCCAAGAGCAAGGGTTCGTGTGATACCAGCCTTGTAGGGGCCCCATCAGTGGATAGCAAGAAGGAGAGTAGCAAAGGCTTGGGGCGGAGTAATGAGCAGGCAGATGCAGTGTCTACAGTCAGTTCTGCAGACCGAGCCTCCCAAAGACCGCGGCGACTAGCAGAGTGCAACAGGCACTCCCAGCCGAGGGGTCACGGGAGGCTAGCTTGGGGATCGAGCCAACGAGTGTTCGTCCGGCGCGCGCCACTCAGTCGGCCGCCCTGTCGAACACTCCTCCGTCCCGACACGTGGTGGAGGGAAGTCCGTTGTCTGATTCCTCGGATCTTCCCTCGTCTCGGGACTCAGATGTGGTTCCATGTGAGGTTGAACGCCCGCTGGCCCATCTAGGACCCAAAGGTGAGGGTCCGACCGTTTGTGGTTTACCAACGGGACGAGATGCGTACCCTACCACTCGGTCAAAGGGAGAAGGGGTACGGAAGAGCTTATGCCCATGCCCCTCTCCCTCGTCCACCAAGCGCATGAGGGCAGAGCTAGTGATACAAAGCCAGCCCCGTGCGTCATTCCACCATCACCGCGCAGCTTCTCACGACGGGAGGGAGAAGCGCCGTCGTCGGCAGGAGAGAGGAAGACAGGGAGCGGTTTCTCCCCCCACCTCCCACGCAACACGGCCACGCGCTGCGCCAACACCAGGAAGAGAGAAGCACGGATTAGCTCGTTGTTCCTCGCCTACGTCACGTGGACAAAGGATGGCTTCTCCTACCACCTTCCTTCCTGTTTTCTCTAGCAAGGAGGGTTTGGTGCCTCGTTCACCTTCCCCTCTTTTTCCTCCCAACCAAGAACCTCGTCCTTCTACGTCCCGTGAGCGATGTCAAGTAGAGGAGGAGAAGGAAGGAGTAGAGTTTTCGTCGGAAGACGACGCTGGTTCTCCAGACTCATCTCCTAACTTTACGGAGATGATGGAGTTCGTGTGTACGAGATTTCCGGAGGCTCGTGCTCCTTTGGCCCAGGCCTCGGCTCCCCTTTTCCCGGGCCTACAGAAGGAGATTCGTCCTTCCGCCCCTCAGCTGAAAAGGGCACAAGCCGTGGACTTCATGATGCAACGGGCTTCCTCGGACCTCGCCCGTGCTAACGAGTCTACCAAGCCCTCGTTTCTCAAGTACCCTGCCACCAGGTACTACAGAGCCTACAAGATAGGTGATGATGAGGGTAGAAGCAAGGCTGCCAAGATTAATCCGGACTTGTCTCATCTCTTGGTTGGTCACTTTTTCTCAGGGGGAAATGACTAAACTGGAGCAGGCACTGCTCTCCATCCAAGGGACGCAGAGTTTCCTGTTTTGGCTAATGGGTACGCTGGTTTCCCCTCCCCTGTCGGGGACGGTGTTGTCTCCGTACAGGGCGATGTCCGATCATCTTCGACAGAGCATTCAAAGGGCAATGTTAGATCAAGCACGGTTGACGGCTGTGGCTATTGCCAATACAAGGGCAGCGAGAAGGGAGTCTTTCCTCTCCCGCCTACCACTGCGCTTCAGCGCTATCTCCAAGGCAAACTTGCGTGGGTCGGTTATGAACTCTGCTTTTCTCTTTGAGGACTCTCGAGTGGACAAGGCCATAGCTCAGGCAGAGAAGACAGCTTCGGTTTCGTTCACAGAAGCAGCTGCCAAGTCTCTCGCCAAGCCTAGACCAAAGCCGGGTACACCATTGGTTGAGAAGCACCAGCGCCCTTCAACCTCGTACGCTTCTCGTCCTCGTTCCGGTTCTTCACAACATCCCTCCACAAGGCCTTCCAAGTCTTGGCGCTCGAGAGATTCTGACGGGCCACCTCCGAAGAGGGCTAGAGGTCGGCCATTTCGTAAGTGACTCTTCAGCCAGCTCGGAGTCAATCGGAGGTTGCCTCGCTCGGCACCTGAAAGACTGGGAGACTTTAGGGGCGGAAGAGTGGATTCTCCAGGTCCTCCGAGAGGGATACAAGATTCCCTTCCACTCATCCCCTCCGCTGTCAGATGTTCTTCTGCACTTGGTCTCCTACTCAGCAGATTCCGAGCGAGGCAAAGCCTTGGAGTTGGAGGTTACAGCTCTCATAGGCAAGTGTGCGGTGGAGGAGGCTCCTCCTACACCGGGGTTCTACAGCAGGTTGTTTGTGGTTCCCAAGGCGTCGGGGGGCTTTTGCCCAGTCATCGATCTCTCCTTCCTCAACAAACACGTCATTACCACAAAGTTTCGGATGGAAACGGTGAGGACGGTGTTGTCTTCCATCAAGCGAGGCGACTGGATGGTGTCAGTCGACCTGAAGGATGCCTACTTGCAAGTGCCAATACATCCCCTAAGCCGCCGATACCTTCGGTTCGGTTGGAGGGGTCGGGCACTCCAGTTCAGGGTGCTGTGCTTCGGCCTTTCCACAGCTCCCCAGGTGTTTACCAAGATCATGGCACCCATCTCGTCGACTCTACACAGGAGGGGCATCCGCCTCCTCCAGTATCTGGACGACTGGCTTCTTCTAGCAGAGTCACAACAAAAGGCATTAAGCTCAACACAGACTCTGCTCCGGCTGTGCGCACGTTTAGGAGTGCGCATCAATATGGAGAAGTCCAGCCTGCAACCAGCCCAGAGGATGGTCTTCCTAGGAGTGGACATTCTGTCTTCTCGTTTGAAGGCTTTTCCGTCGCAGGCTCGAGTGGACAATCTTCTTGCTCTTCTGGGAGTTTTCATGGATTCTCGGAGCCCTACCGCCAAGGAGTGGATGTCCTTGCTGGGGCACATGGCTTCGCTTATCCATCTGGTGCCAGGAGCCCGCTTACGCATGAGAAGCCTACAAATTCATCTCCACTCTCATTGGTCCAGCACAACTCAAGAAGACTCCGCTCGTGTAGCGTGGACTCCCGACCTTCTTCAAGATCTCCAGTGGTGGGCACAGGAACCCAACCTCCTCGCCGGCCAGGCACTCCGAGAGGGGTCGCCAGATTTCTTGTTATACACAGACGCCTCGAGAGAGGGATGGGGCTGCTCTCTCCTGCAACACTCTGCAGGCAGGGTGTGGTCCACGGAAGAAGCGGCTTCCCACATCAACCTGCTGGAGTTGAGGGCCGTCAGGCTAGCTCTTCTCCATTTCGAGTACCTTCTACAAGGCAAGACAGTGGGGGTGTTCGCGAACAACACCACAGCTTTTGCTTACCTGATACATCAAGGAGGGACTCATTCTTCGCCCCTCAACTACGAAGCGCAGCGGATTCTACGTTGGGCGGAGGACAAGTCCATCACACTGAGGACTCAGTTCATCAGGGGCATTCACAACGTGGTGGCAGATTCCCTCAGCAGGAGGCACCAGGTCATTTCTACAGAATGGACTCTTCATTCAGAGGTGTGTCGGACCCTGTGGAGACTGTGGGGCATGCCTCTCATAGACCTGTTCGCCACCAGTCAGAATTACAGGATTCAGAGTTACATCTCCCCGTTCAGGGATCCCATGGCAGTTGCGACGGATGCTTTCCTCTTCAACTGGGATCATCAGGAACTGTATGCCTTTCCGCCCTTCTCAACAATCAGGAGACTCCTCGTCAAACTGCAGGCGTCACAAGGGACGGTCCTCATCTTAATTGCTCCGTTTTGGCCACGCAAAGAGTGGTTCCCCGACCTGCTACGTTTCTCTATCGACGCTCCCCGCCTCCTTCCGATGCGCAAAGACCTGTTTGTGTCAGCCTCACTTCCACCGGTTCCACAACGGTCTCCACGCTCTTCAGCTAACCGCGTGGAGACTATCAAGCGAATCCTCTGTTTCCGGGGATATTCGGGAAGATTGGCGAAGTTCGTGGCGGGAGCTAGAAGACATTCAACCATTATGAACTACCAGTCAAAATGGGGTGTTTACCGTAGGTAGTGCAGACTGAAGAGGCATACAGTTTTAAAACCATCAAGTCAAAAATTTGCAGACTCTCCTCTATCTGCATCAAGACTGCCATCTGTCGGCCTCTACGGTGAAAGGCTACAAGGCTATGCTCAACAGTGTCTTTCGGCTGAAAGGGTTTGACCTCTCCACGGATCAGGTCTTGAAGGACATCTCTGAAGCTTGCAGCTGCCAAGTCAAGAGGACAATCAGCAGAGTGCCCCCCTGGAATGTGGATGTGGTTCTCCACCTCCTACTCAGCACTCCGTTCGAGCCAATGGACAAGTCTTCGTTTAAACATCTGACACAGAAGACTCTTTTCCTTGTAGCGTTGGCAACGGCTAAGAGGGTGAGTGAATTGCAAGCTCTGTCAGTCCAAGTCGCTTGTCAAGGCAACAACATGGTGCTGTCTTACCTTCCAGAGTTTATTGCTAAGACAGAAACTTCATCCCATCCTCTTCCAAGGGAGTTTACCCTCACTAGCCTAATGGCGGCGGTGGGTGTGGACGACGAAGAACGCCTTCTCTGCCCGGTGCGAGCTCTGCGCTGGTACCTTCGTAGGACAAGGTCGGAGTCGCGTCCAAGGCAGCTGTTTCTCTCAGTGAAGAATAGAGAACGCCCTCTCTCCAAAGCGGCCATCTCCTTCTTCTTGAGACAACTCATTAAAGAAGCACATAAGGACTTCCCGGAGCACTTAGGCCCCCTACTCAGGGTAAGAGCCCATGATGTGCGGAGTGTGGCGACGTCCCTGCTTTGGTCCATCAACAGGGCCGTAGCAGATATTCTGGAGGTGGCCTGCTGGAGAACTCAGTCAGTCTTTGCAGACCATTATCTGAAGACTATACAGAGGGTCCATGATGATGTCTTCGCTATTGGACCCATCATGGCAACAGGGAGTGTTATCCCCTGAGGTTGCTGCCCCCCTTTCCACTCTCCTAGCCTGTCTACTTCGGTTCACGGACGCGGCAAGGATTGTTGGGAGGCTCTACACCGGCATAGACTCACTGACTCATCGGAGGCTGCTAACACTTCCCAGGTGAGAGTCTTGCCTTTTCTAGTGGACTATTCACCCATAATCAAACCACCCCTCGAGGCATCGCCCACCTCCTAAAATGTGGGAATCTGTCTAGGCTAGGAGGAACAGGTAATATGTGAAACAAATAACATTTTTATTCTAAAATGCATTTTTTCACTTACCTGTTCCTCCTAGCAAAAAGCCCGCCCTCCCGCCCACACGATGCCTCTGCTTCAGGAGTCTGACAATAAATAGGAATGGGGAAGGCGGAGGGTGGAAGGGACCAGGTCCCAGAGGCGCATCTCTACTGCGCAAAGGAGGGTGGTTTGTTTTGGTGGCTGGAAGCGGCGGTTTAACACCGTAGACTTATGCCTAGGCTAGGAGGAACAGGTAAGTGAAAAAATGCATTTTAGACAAAATTCACGATTCTGGTCACTCAGTTCAAGCATGATCACAACTTTGGAGGGAGCACCTTAACACAAAGGGCGAATCTGTGTATGAAACAATAGACAACAGTGGTGTTTGGTGACATCTTTCACATGGGCTTGAAAGTCAGACTTTTGACTGAGCATAGACAGAGCCTTATCTGTTATGCATCTGACAAACTTTTCTCAATCCAGTTCATTCTACTTGAAGAAATTGTCTACAACATTGAAAATATCCTCTCCTTTTGTTGTACTGGACAGCTCCTGGCTAAGCAGTAGCTCAGTCTTAACAGCATCATTCTGTGTGAAGCGGACGTAGAGAAGTAGTTGAGAGCAGTTGGTGATGTCTGTTGATTCGTTAGAGTTGAATAACAAACCTGAACTTGGAGACTCTCACTCTCACTTAGTTGGCAATATCAACCAACATTTTTTCAATACGGTGCTGTACAGTGTTATTAGAGAGGGACACACTCCAATTTTTGTCACGTGCCTAACCAAGATCTTTGCTGCTGGCATGATGACAGACTTTGCAATGGTTGGCACCTTTCATGTATTTGGCCACCAGGAGAGCACCTTCATAGGATGCTTTGACAATCCCTGCCATCTTCTGATAGATCTGGCCAGTCTTGTCCAGGCGCTGCCGCTTCACGTTCTCGCCAAGTTGCTGGAAGTAGCTCTGATCCTAGTCCTTGTCTATGTGGTTGGTCTCAAGATAACATTGGAGTAAGGTGAGTTTCATGGTCGCATTGGAAGGGGACTTCATGCAGACCATACACTGGAAGAACTTTTCCTCTGTGTTCGTTTGTGATGAAACCATGCCTTATGCATGTCGTGTCATAGTTTTGCTTCGCCATGTTATCAAATCATGTGAATAAGAAACAAATAAATAGAAAAAAAAAATAAAGACATCAAAATAAGTAAAGAAATTAATAAAGAAACAAATAAAAAAACAAATTAATAATGATAATAATAATGAATATTATAACATAAGAATAAGGCAGTAAAAAAAATTGTGAAGAAAAAAATTTGCTAAAAATCGGACATATTCTCAAAAGTGGTCGCGTACCACCTGGAAGGTTGGGAACCTGTGGCCTATAGATACCTAGTTTGTGGGTATTGTTATATCACCTTCGTAACTTTTATCCAGTTGCAGTACTGTTACCTGTCTCACAAATCTTGCACTACCCACCATTCCAGATATATTTCCTGATGAATTATTTACTTTGCATCAATTAGATTACCAATATTTATTTGTGGCCTTTTATCTATTATTTTATTATTGAATTATTATTATTAGTTATTGTGAATCCCTCCCCGATTGCACGTCTCGAGCATTTCAAGTCCCTGTCAATCAGTGAAAACCTTACTGAATTTCATGATATGTTTTAGCGTTACAAGTGGTTTTCGGGGAACTTTTTAAAAACATGGAATGAAAAGAGGCCTAAATTCAGATAAATGGAGAATATCTGAATAATCTTAGATTTACTTTGCTCAGTAGTAGTATTGTAACCAATGAGGTTTAACTGAGGTATGAGGTTGTGAGATTGCAGAAGTATAGCTCCACAAGGGTATTGGGAAAAAATATTAGCAACCAGAGTTACCCCTCGTAAACATGATACCTTTGCTCATTCCCACCCTCACGGGGCTTTGCAGTGGAACAAACGGGGAGAGTGCAGCGAATGTCAACTTTTGGTTTTAGCATTTTAACCTGACGATCTGTGGCCTGTGACCGACCCTCTGGTACGTAGAGTGCTGCGTTTGCTCTGCCAGCTGCCAGTTGCCCTATAATGGGGAGGACAAAAATTGCTTTGGGCAGAGAGGGGCCTTCCTTCACCTTGCTAAGGGAGGGAGAATGCATGTTTGAGAGCGGGGTTGATAAATGTAAATTTCTTGAGCTTATTAAAAAGAAGGGAATTGATTGGTGATAAGTTTTAAGAAAGGAAGATTGAACATAAGGGGGATACTAAAACCCATCTAAAAAGTTGTGGAGTTATAGATTGTATAATGGAGAATGAGAGTTAAGTATGGGAGGGGATGGAAGGAGGAGTGTTGTGGTGTGGAATGGGTGAGAAAAACAAAAACAGAGGAAGGGAAGGGTGTGCACTTCTAATGTTTCCGAGGATATGGCAGAGATATATGGATGGAAGCGGTCTAGGATTGTGTAGGCACTTGGAAAGGTAGTAATATAAAAGGAATAGGAAAGGTAGTTATATGAATGGGTCTGTGTATGCATGCACCTGTAAATGCTAGAAACGGAAACGGGAAAGACGAGATGAGAAAGTTGTGAATGAGTGTCTGATGGAGATTGGAAGTAGAATAATGTTGATTGGAGACATGAATGGAAGGGTGGGAAGTAAAGATATAGCAGATGTTGGAAAGGGGCGTGGATGGGGTGCATAAAGATGGTGAATACCTGGTGGACACATCTGCAGAAAGGGGAAAGGGAAATGTTCTTAGAAAACACCTTTTTCAGCATAAAATGATCCACAGGTACAGATAGAGAAGGAAGGAGAGATGAGAGTGGTGAGCAGAAGAATAGAGTTAATCACTATATAGCAGTGGATAAGAAATTGGGGAAGGATGTGTTGGAGGGTAAGGCAATAAGAGGGATGGTTGAAGGGCCAGATGACTATGTTGTGTTAGCGAAGATAAAGATAAAAGATAGATGTGTGTGGCAAGAAAAGTGAGTAAGGTGTTAGCTAGTGAAAGATTGAATACAAAATAGGTTAGAGAGGAGGATGAAAGAAAGGTACTCTTTAGAAAGATGTAGTACAGATTGAAGTATTTTAGTCTATCCATGTATGTTAGGTTCCTTATCCCCTGAATCATTTTAGTCATCCTAATTTGTCCTGCATTTAGCTTAAATATATCCATTCTGTAGTATGGAAACCAGAACTGCATAACTTAATCAAAGTGAAGCCTAACTAATGCTAAATAAAGTCTTAGGATTACTGCTGCTGCTCTATTACTCTCACTCCTGGAAATAAAACCCAGTATCCTGTCATCTCTGTCCCTCGCACTAATACACTGCTCTCTGGGCCCCAGATCGTGACTCACCAATATCTCCTAAGTCTTTCTCTGTGTTCGATTTTCCTATGTCTGCTCCGTTTAGGGTATATCTATTTCTTGTATTGTGTCTACCTACGTGAATTGCACTGCACTTGTTGATATTAATGTCCATCTTCCATTTAACTGCCCACTCATTAATTCTATTTAATTTCCTTTCTAATAATATAATTCCTTCCTGCCCTGAACTTATTTTTCTCCCTATTTGAGTGTTGTCTAGAAATTTACTAATGTTGTTACGTATCCCATAATCCAAGTAATTTGTATAAATAATGAAAAATAATGGGTTTGTCGTCTGGGGAACTCCACACCTTACTCCAATGAAATTTCTTACCATTTGAACCCTTTCCTCCCTGTGATTAAGCCACTATGCTTTAATCCAATCATAGACCCTACTATCTATCCCGTGGGCTTCAATTCTTATCAGCAATCAGCAAAATGCCTCCCTAAAATCTAGATATACCTGTCCAAATTACTTAGGCTGTCTGAGTGCAGTCGATGTCCTACCTGGTAAGTGAATCAAGGAAGTGAATCAAGGAGCAGTGATTATTCTTTCATTCATATAGTAATAACAGGAAATCTGGAATCAAGTCAAGTTTTCTTTGATTAGGAGTACAGTTCTTTTCAATTGACCATTTTATTACATATTGTTGTGCTGATGTGATAATATGCAAGTTTGAGAAGTGATTAAGAATATTATTGCTTGTTTCATTTATTCATCTAGAATTCACATTCTTGATATTATAATATGGTTTGTAGATTTGATGTGCTTGATTAAGCTGTTGTTTATTGTTTGGTGTCAGATGGAATGTACTACAGTACCTCGTTTTAGATACAGTAGTAAAAGTGTTTCCTCATCCACAGGTAAAGAAAACACAACAAAGGCAATACGGAAAATACAACCTCCACAAAGCATGTGCTCACTGAATGATTAACAACAGCGAATTACAAGTTTGTTCACTAGCAATTTACTGATTGACTTGCCTATATTAGAAATTCTGGATACCTTATAGAGAGTGACACATTAATCTTGTATCCAAAAATTAGTGCATAAACCTCATAGCTCCTTAGAAGACAAAATTGCATCTTGACAGTTGGGGTTATGAGTTTACGTGAGAACATATTGTGCGTTGGTTTGTGTTGCCTCGACATCATAAATCAGGTCTCTCACTTTCCAAAGGAGGACACCGATCAGAGGTACATGCCTCATGTCTACCTCTTACCAGAGTTTATTAGGAACTCATGAAATATATATTTTTTATCATCACTTTTTTTTCACTTTATTTTCAGAGATACCAAGTCTCTCTAATTTGCTTGAACGCATCATATTCTGGTTTCCTGTTCCGTTTGCCTTCCACTCATGAAATGTTTAAAATATATTTTAATCTTTTTTAGTTTCACATCCATAATCCTCTAATTTTTATTCCACAGAACAGTCTTTATTACAATGACACACTGAGATACAAATTTCTCTCTACTTTTCTTTAGCAACTAGAACTGCACATACGCAGGCATACCAGACACATCTAACAGATTTGGCTGAACTTTATGGTTATTACATATTTCAAAGATAGATTCATTAATATTTTTTTTAACATTAAAAGGGTACTGGCCAAGGGACAACAAAAGTACATAACAAAAAATTCGTCAGACCCTGTAAAGAGGGCAGTAGGAGAAATAGAAGCATGGGGTGGAGGTCCATTTTAGCATCAGAGGTGTCCTGACACTCCTCTTTTGGCAGGGGGGAAAATAGCAAAGGAAGAGAGTTCCAGAGTTTGATAAAGAGAACCCTATGAAAAAGACAACTTTTCGCTGATAATTGTGAAAATCTGGCTGCCGTCCAAGTTTTTGAGGAGTAGAATAAACTTGAGTTACTATTAAAAGAATAATAGTAATTCTTTGTATTGTTCCACCTTAAACTCATAATTTTGGCCTGGTCCATTTCCTGTGTGCACTCCTGGCATAAATTTATGACACATTTGGTGATGCGTGTGAGATTCTTTTATTTGTGCTTCAAAGTAATGGAGATTCAGTATTATAATACATCTTCCCACAAAATGTTGTTATTTCTAAAATCACTATAGATATGGAGTTCCTGTGGTTTGATACAATACTTCTGGTAAAAGCTGCCAGTTCACATAGAACAACACTTCTTTGTTCCACCAGACAAAGTTTACTTATTTGTTGTTGTTCTTATAACATCATTGTTTTTTAATGCACTTGTCCCATGACATTTGCAAATTTTATTTCCACGGTTCTGGCTTTTTGCAGGATACTGCTTAAAAGAATATATGTACTATAAAGCCTTGATTTAAGGGACTATTAGGGGGAAAGAGTGTCTGGTAGGCTTACACTTAAGGGCCATGAGGTAAATTATGACGTTTTCCAGGCCCTCTCTGGCCTTGATTCTCGGAAGGCTTACGGTCCGGATGGAGTCCCTCCTGTTGTTCTCAAAAACTGTGCTTCCGAACTCGCTCACTGCCTGGTCAAACTCTTTCGTCTGTGTCTCTTTACTTCTACCTATCCTTCTTGCTGGAAGTTTGCTCACATTCAACCTGTCCCTAAAAAAGGTGACCGCTCCAATCCTTCTAACTACCGCCCTATAGCTTTGATTTTCTGCCTTTCTAAAGCCTTTGAGTCTGTCTTTAATAAGAAGATAATGAGGCATCTATCAGCTCTCTGATTACCAGTATGATTTCCGTAAAGGACAATCTACTGGTGATCTTCTTGCTTTCCTAACTGAATCTTGGTCATCCTCTTTTAGGGACTTCGGTGAAACTTTTGCCAACGGCCTTGACATATCGAAAGCCTTCGATAGAGTCTGGCATAAATCTTTAATTTCTAAACTACCCTCCTACGGATTCTATCCTTCTCTCTGTACCTTCATCTCCAGTTTCCTTTCCGACTGGTCTATTGATGCTGTAGTGGACGGTCACTGTTCTTTTCCTAAAACTATCAACAGTGGTGTTCCTAAGGGTTCTGTCCTATCACCCACTCTCTTTCTATTATTCATCAATGATCTCCTAAATCTGACTCAATGCCCTATCCACTCCTATGCTGATAACACCACCTTGCATTTTTCAACGTCGTACAACCGACGCCCAACCCAACAAAAATTAAATGAATCAAGGCGAGATGCTATAGGACGCTTAACTTCTGATCTTTCACTAGTTTCTGATTGGGGCAGAGCAAACCTTGTTTTGTTCAATGCCTCAAAAACTCAATTTCTACAACTATCTACTCGACATAACCTTCCAGATAACTATCCCCTCTTCTTCAATGACGCTCAACGTCCCCTCTCCACACTCGGTCTATCCTTTACTAAAAATCTAAACTGGCAATTTCATATCTCTACTCTTGCTAAATCAGCTTCCAAGAAGTTACCGTATTTGATGGCTCATAAGACGCACTTTTTCTCCAAAAAAAAGTCTCAGGAAATGAGCCTGCGTCCTATGAGGCCAAAGTTCAGCATTGAGGCAGTGGTTGGTGGTAAGTCTATGGCAACAGAGGCTCTAAAATCAAATCCCAGACATCTTCGCACATGTAAACAAAGTGATGATTGGTACTACACCACAAAACTACTTTTTCTTTCAAGGTAACAATATATAATAGGTCATACTTAATGGTAATTCACATAGAATGACACCAGTCAGGAAGAATTTGCCTAAGTGACCATGCACCACGCATTGCATGTACCAAAACAAACACGTGATCAGTTGAAAAAATTACGAACAAACTTTATTACCCCTGTAGTCTCTCACAGTCACTGCCGATGCCATATGCTGGGTACATGTTTACATCTCACAACAGGATTGGTACGTAGGCTACTAGCAAATATTAGTTTTTAAATGCAAAATGTTGGGATCTAATAATGATCTAAATGCATGTGAGAGTCTTCAAATGTCAGGTGAAATCCTTTACTTCATATTCAGAGCTTAAATCCGATCATTTATCTTTTTTTTCATTTCAATGTCTGCCAAATCTGGGTGCGTCTTATGAGCCCATGCATCTTATGAGCCATCAAATACGGTAGGTGTCCTATGGCGTCTGCGTCCATTTTTCTCTCCCTCTCAGCTGCTTGCTCTGTACAGGAGCCTTATCCGCCCATGTATGGAGTATGGCTCTCATATCTGGGGGGCTCAACTCATACAGGTCTTTTAAACAGTGTGGAGTCTAAAGCTTTTCGCCTAATCAACTCTCCTCCTCTAACTGACTTTCTTGATTCTTTAAGTCACCGCCACAATGTTGCATCTTTATCTATCTTCTACCGTTATTTTCATGCTGACTGCTCTTCTGAACTTGCTAACTGCATGCCTCCCCACCCCCACTCCTGCAGTGTCGCTGCACAAGACGTCTGCTCATTCTTATTCTGTCCATCTACCTAATGCAAGAGTTAACCAGTATCTTCACTCTTTCATTCCTTACACTGGTAAACTCTGGAACTCTCTTTCTTTATCTGTTTTTCCACCTGCCTATGACTTAAACTCTTTCAAAAGAGGAGTGTCAAGATACCTCTCATACTAAATTGAACTGCCCTCCCATTTCTATATTTCTCCTACTGTCTTCTTTACAGGGTCTGGCGACAAGCGGGAATTTTTTTTATACTTCATTTATTTTTCCCTTAGTCAGTCCCCTTTTAATGTAAAAAAACAAAAAAAAAAAGTACTAAGTATAGATGAATAAAGAATCCCTTACCTGTTAACCAATTTGCACTTTTATGTAGTCTAGCAAACAATACCTCTCTTCAGTATGAAGTATTTTTGGCATCCTATATGTATTCCTGCAATACAGATAGATGTATGCTCACGCATGATGTTTCTTCAGTATGATTGGCTATGAATTTATTTTAAAGTTTCACATAATATCAAATTAGATAATGCTATATACTGTATTTTCAGGCATTATAGGCGAGTGTCCGTAATTTTATTTATTAATATATATTTGGCAGGGTGTACTTCTTTTCTTCTAAGGAGGCTTAGGGGCTAAGTGAGAGGAGTGTATATATATGTGTGCAAAGGTGTATGTATGCGTGTCTTGTCTGAACTACCCCTCTTTGGGATAACAGCCTGCTGGTATAAACATAGATAAATATTTTTTTTATTTATTTATCCATTGATATTATATATTTTTGTGTTGTTTCTGTATCTGGGTTAGTGGCAAGTGTGTTTTCAGTACCGTGATACCGTGTTAAATAAACTGCAAGCATCTCCCTTACAAAATTGCTTTCACGGACTTTAGAGTGATTAATAATTTTTCTAAGGTAATGATACATTCAATAGCAATATATTAATATGAAATAACACCAGTCAAGGAGAAAATTCTGTGATGAAGCATAATCACAATATAGAAGCTGATGGTTGCTTAAGGTTAAATGATATAGCAGGAAAAAGGAGATGTAATGGCTTCCCTTTTTCTTTTGTGTTTGTGTAATGTATTTTTTTGTTATTTGTGAGTGATATTGTAGTATTTGAAGATTAAAGATAGATTGGCCCTAATTTTCTTCAGTTTTAAGGTAGAAGAGAATATATTTATTCTCCAATGTCTTTCCTTATAACCCATCTGATGATGTCATTGTTTTGCTTTCATTTTTTACCAAATATTTTTCAAAGTCAATTTGGGTCCTTTGCCAGACTAGTATTATAAGCACTATACTGTACGTATTTAAAGAGTAATATTTGACACATTTCCAAAGTGAACATATGAATATTAAAAGGTTTGTATTCAAGAGATGGTATGAGTAACAGCAGCAGTTTCCTCAGTATTTTTTTTGTTATTCACTCGGTGAACGTTAGGGTTTCCATAAAAATGTATGGGATTTAGTATAGATGTGAATAAGAATGAAACCTTAAGATAACTCAACATTGAAGATTCGGACAAATGAGTAATTTTTTTTTTTTTTAACATGACTGCCAAATTGGTATGTATCTTGCTTGTGCTCCTTATAGGCCAGAACATACAGTGTAATTGCCTAAGCGAACACTCAACTCTTAACCCAAAATTTCCTGTAGAGAAATAGTGATTAATAATTTTATTTTGATAATAAAATTTCAATAGTTTTTTTTATTAAATGGCATACATTTTTTTTAGATGCCTGGAGCAGCGGTGGCAGCGTGGCGGCAATGCTGCTAACAATAGCACTGTGCTGGGTATACTAGGGGCAAAGGCAGCATTTTTAGGCACCATCGCTGACTCCCACGAAAAGAGGTACAGTAATACTACTCCACTGTGGAACCAAGCTGTGACATTCATAATCTTTAAGCTAAAGCAACACTCCTTAGAAATAAGTAAACATCTGAATAATATTTTAACAATTAATTAATGCCTTCTCTGACTAGCCTAAAACTTCATATAGTTTCTGTATTGTTGTTTGTTTATCTTCATTCGTATTGGTAGTGTTCTGTAGTTCTTTGTTTATATCTTCATTCCCCTTGAATTTCGAACAGCTTTGTTGTTTATGTTGATTTGCTTAATTCCAATACTTGTTCTCGTGCCCACAATCTTGAATCTTCAAACTTTTCTATCATATGGCTAAGACTTCAATGTCACTCTCTAACTAAATACATCTGTGTTGTATATCTCTCACCTAATTCCTCTGACTATGTAAAATTCTTTTACTATTTAGCTTCCAAAATGGAGCACATCCTATCTCGCTTTACTTATGCCGAGATCTCCATTTTAGGGGATTTCAATGTTCACCACCAGCTTTGGCTTTCATCTTCTTTCACTGACCAACCTGGTGAACAAACCTTCAACTTTGCTATACTTCATGACCTAGAACAGCTGGTACAGTTCCCTACCCGTATCTCTGACTGCCTTGGAGACATGCTCAACATTCTTGATCTTTTCCTAACTTCCAACCCTTCAGCTTACTCTGTCAAACTTTCCTCTCCATTGGGCTCCTCCGACCACAATCTAATTTCTGTTACTTGTCCTATCACTCCAGTGCAGTCTCAGGACCCGCCTAAGCAGAGGTGCTTCTGGCATTTCAACTCTGCTAAGTGGGAGGACCTGAGGCAGTACTATTCTGATTTTCCTTGGGATGATTATTGCTTCCATGTCAGAGGTCCTTGTTGTTGTGCCGCACGCATAACAGAAGTGATTATCTCTGGCATGGAGCTATATATTCCTCATACTTCCTCTAATACTAAAGCTAAAAAGCCCTGATTTAACTCTGATTGGAAGGCCGCTCACAAACAGTACCGTAGCCATCCATCTGCTGAAACTCATTCCCTTTATATTTCTGCCCGTAATCATGCCAAATCTATCCCTCAACTAACTAAAAACTTTCATCAATAGAAAATGTCAATCTTTTCAATTCTAACTTTTCGTGATTTCTGGCATCTAGCCAATAATATCTCCAACAATTTTACTTCTTTATCTTTCCCTCCTTTACTTCAAACAGATGGCTCCATAGCTGTCTCTTATTTCTCTAAAGCTGAACTCTTCTCTCAAACCTTTGCTATCAACTCTACTTTGACTCACAACCTTCTCTCTGATTACCAGTAGGGTTTCCGGAAAGGCCAGTCTACTGGTGATCTTGCTTTTTGAGCTGAATCTTGGTCATCCTCTTCTAGGGACTTCGGTGAGACTTTTGTTGTCAGTCTTGACATATTGAAAGTCTTCGATAGAGTCTGGCATAAATGTTTAATTTCTAAACTACCCTCCTACGGATTCTATCCTCTCTCTACTTTCATCTTCAGTTTCCTTTCTGACCGTTCTATTGCTGCTGTAGTGGACGGTCACTGTTCTTCTCCTAAAACTATCAACAATGGTTCTGTCCTATCACCCACTCTCTTTCTATTATTCATCAATAGTCTCCTAAATCTGACTCAATGCCCTATCCACTCCTATGCTGATGACACCACCTTGCATTTTTCAATGTCGTACAACAGACGCCCAACCCAACAAGAATGAAGTGATTCAAGGCGATATGCTATAAGACTATAAGACGCCTAACTTCTGATCTTTCACTTGTTTCTGATTGGGGCAGAGCAAACCTGGTTCTGTTCAATGCTTCAAAAACTAAATTTCTACAACTATACTCGACATAACCTCCCAGATAAATATCCCCTCTTCTTCAATGACACTGAACTTCCCCTCTCCTCCACATTAAACACAATCAGTCTATCCTTTACTAAAAATCTAACCTGGCAATTTCATATTCCTACTCTTGCTAAATCAGCTTCCAAGAAGTTAGGTGTCCTATGGCGTCTGCGTCCATTTTTCTCTTCCTCCCAGTTGTTTGCTTTGTACAGAGACCTTATCTGTCCATGTATGGAGTATGGTTCTCATGTCTGGGTGGGTTCTGTGGAACTACAAAATAACCTGTTGTATAACTTCTGTAGATTTGTTCATCAGAACAACGTCATTTGTAAATCTAAGATTATTTAGGAATTCTTCATTTATCTTAATTCCTGCCTTTTCCCATTCCATGTTTTTAAAAACTTCCTCCTATTCCACTGTGAACAGTTTAGGAGAAATAGTCACCCTGTCTGACTCTTTTTTAGTGATATTTTCTCGGTGACTATGTAGCTTTATGGTGGCATTGCTTTCCTTAGAGATGTATTCTGATATCTTCACATATTTCCTCTACCCACTGTCTCCTGAGTGCTTTCATAACTGCTTCGGTTTCCACTGAATCAAAGACTTTTTCATGGTCTATGGAAGCCCTCGGTGTTGTTGCAAGAATACTACCATCATATTCCTTGCAGCACGTAAAAGGCAACCAAAATGGACGGAGCAAAGGACCTGGAAAGTCTCTCCTCTGTATTCTCTCCCATGGAAAGACAGGGCACTGAGAGTGAGAGGAGAGCAAAGTCTCCACTAACCCAAAATGTCTTGTCTTACCCCATTTTGATGGGATATAAGCCACATATATAGATAGATAGATGAAAGCTATACATAGCAGCTTAGTACATTCTGTATGTTTTCTACTACTTAATTAATGACGTGGATGTGGTCAGTTTTGAATAAACACTCCAGAATCTTGCTTCCTCTTTTGGCTGATTTGAGTCAAGCATTGCAGTAATCCTATTTGTGTGCACTTTTGTAAAAAATTTTATACTACAGACTGTAGACTTATTAGAAGATGGTTTTGTTGGTTTTCTTTTCTTTTGAATTATTGTTATTGTAGCATTTTTCTAAATACTTGGTAGAGGACAAGTTTGCCAGTGTTTAGTAAAATTTACTTCGATTATTTAGAAAAATATCTTTGATTGGGTCAACCGATAAGCCATTGCCATCTCCTTGCTCATTCTTTTTAATGTTTTCCTTAGGGATGAAGCCAATAGATCGATGTTGGATAAAAATCTTATTTCCTTTAGTTGAGGGAGGATGGGATTCCAAGCCTCGTTTAGTTTTCATCTGATAAAATATACCCACGGCTGGCTGCTAATTGATACAAGCCAATTAAGCTTTATAGGAACTTTGTGGAACTAGATTCTTTATCGGACCTTGAACTTTAGACCTCGTCCCTTTCTCTTGTTTTTACGTTGGATTCCTCAATGTCCATAGTTTCTATGTTGGGGTCCTCACTTTACCTTTTATACAGTTTTCTACAGAATTCCTCCACCACTTTGATTACCTCATCTCTATTATTTGTTATCTGCACTTGTTCATCTTCTTAGGCATACAGCTGCTGCCCTTCCTGTCTACTTTAGTCAGGTGTTCTCTGCTATTTCATACTTGAACCATTGTTAGTTTCTTAATATATTTTTCGTTTTGTTTCGAATAATATTAGTATTTTTCTTGTTTATGGTTTTAAACAATTACTTTTATATCGTTTTGTTATTTTTATTACCATTCTAATACGTTTTTCTATGAGATATTCGGTAACTGGTGAGAGTTTTTCATTGTTTTCCTTGGGTGCTTCCCCACCAACTACTAGTGTTGATCCTAACACTACATTAGTTTGGTTGTCATTTGAATTTAATGTTTCCATTCATTTCGTCTAGTGTGAGTACTTGTTCTTTATCCTAATCGTAAATTCATCTGACTTCTCTTTGACTGTACGGCAATTTGGCCTCCTTATTCTGTGTAACTTTGCTTTTTCTCTCTTTTAAGCCTAGCCTTACTGCTCATCCCACCCTCGTGTGCTCACTTGACTTTGATATATTTAATACTGCCACATTGAATAATATATTTGGTCTGTATTAAGTTTGGAGTCGATTTCATCTCTAGTTTTACTATTCTGGTTTTCCTATGTCCTCTTCTTGCATTCCTAATGCTTGAAGAATGTGTTTGTTATGTATATGATTATTCCTCTCTACAGACCCTACAAGCATGTCACCTCTACCATTTTATTTAGTGTCTCTATTCCAAAGTTTCCTTTTGCTTTCATTCCTACACTCTTTCCCCTTACCTTTGTTTTTTAGTTTCTGATTGTGAAAATAGTATGTTAGATTTATTAAGAACATAAGAACATAGAAAATGAGGAAACTGCAAGAGACCAGTTGATGATCTACACGAGGCAGTTCCTTGTCTCCCACCCTTGGAATAATCCAATATTTAGCCATCCCCTGTCATCCCTATCCATACTCTGATCCAACCGTCTTTCAAAGCTACCTATTGACTCAGCACTTACTACGTGTCTACCCAGCCTATTCTAATCGTTCACCACTCTGTTAGTTAAGCAAAATAATCATAAGTAGGGAAGTAGTTAGCAAGGAAATAGATAGACTTAAAAAGACAAAATCTCCAGGACCGGACGACATTTTTCCAAGGATTCTTAAGGAATGTAGAGAAGAACTAGTTGAACCCATTGCGATGATTTTTAGAAAATCCCTAGACACAGGAGTAGTTCCTAGGCTATGGAGGCAGGCAAATGTAGTTCCTATATTCAAGAAAGGAGATAAGGCAGAAAATAGTAATTACTGCCCAATCAGTTTAACATCAGTGGTAGGCAAGATGTTAGAAGCTATCATAGCAAGGGTAATTAGAAAACATTTAGATGAACGCAAGCTAATTAGACATAGTCAACATGGTTTTAGCAAGGGGAAGTCATGCCTCACAAATTTATTATCCTTCTATAGGAAAGTATTTGAAACCATAGATAAGGGAGACGAGTATGAGATAGTTTATTTGGACATCAGTAAAGCCTTTGAGAGAGTACCCCATAGGAGACTGTTAAGTAAAGTTAAGGCTCATGGCATAGGTGGGAAGATACTAGAATGGATTAGGGGATGGCTTACTAGTAGGGAACAGAGGATACAGATCAATGGGAAGAAATCAGAATGGGGTAATGTCACTAGTAGGGTACCACAGGGATCAGTACTAGGACAGTTGTTATTCATAATCTATATAAATGACTTAGAGACAGGAATAAACAGTGATATCCGTAAATTTGCCGATGACACAAAGATAGGAAGACTGATAAAGAATATAGATGATGCTAAGATGCTGCAGAATGACTTAAATAGGCTGTACGAGTGGTCAGAGAAATGGTAGATGCAGTTTAATGTTAACAAGTGTAGCATTATGAGCGTAGGTAAAGGTAATAGGCCTGTAGACTACACATTAAATGACAATACCTTAGGAAGATCATATAGTTTGAGGGACTTAGGAGTTCAAATAAGCAGTGACTTGCGCCCCAGGGAACAGTGTATTATAGCTAGAAATACGGCCAAGATACTGGGATTTATTAGTAGGTGTGTAACAAATAGGAATTCTGAGGTTGTATTTAGCGCTAGTTAAACCCCACCTAGATTATGCAGCTCAATTTTGGTCCCCTTATTACAGGAAGGATATAGGCTCCTTGGAGGCAGTCCAGAGAAGAATGACCAAGATGATTCAGGGGCTGAGAAATTTACCCTACAAAGATAGGTTAAAACGTCTTAATCTCCACTCCCTAGAGAGAAGGAGGGCAAGAGGGGATATGATTGAAGTTTTCAAATGGGTAAAAGGAATTAATAAGGGAAACATTGATCAGGTTTTAGAATTTAGTAGTCAAGATAGGACACGTGGAAATGGGTACAAGCTAGAAAAACTTAGATTCAGGACAGACATAGGTAGATATTGGTTCACTAACAGAGCTGTGAACGATTGGAATAGGCTAGGTAGACACTTAGTAAGTGCTGAGTCATTAGGTAGCTTTAAATGACAGTTGGATCAGAGTATGGATAGGGATGACAGGTGGTATGGCTAAATATTGGATTATTCCAAGAGTGGGGGGACAAGGAGCTGCCTCTTGTAGGTCATTAACTGGCCTCTTGCAGTCTCCCCATTTCTTATGTTCTTATGAACCAATATCTACCTAGGTCTGTCCTGAATCTAAGCTTTTTCTAGCTTGTACCCATTTCCACGTGTCCTATCCTGACTGCTAATTTCTAAAACCTGATCAATGTTTCCCTTATTAATTTCTTTTACCCATATATAAACCTGAATCATATCACCTCTTGCCCTCTTTCTCTCTAGAGAGTGGAGCTTAAGACGTTTTAACCTATCTTTGTAGGGTAAATTTCTCAGCCCCTGAATCATCTTGGTCATTCTTCTCTGGGCAGCCTCCAAGGAGTCTATATCCTTCCTATAATAAGATGACCCAAATTGAGCTGCATAATCTAGGTGGGATCTAACTAGCGCTAGATACAATCTCAGAATGACCTCAGAACTCCTGTTTGTCACACACCTACTAAAAAATCCCAGTATCTTATTGGCCCTATTTCTAGCGATAATACACTGTTCTCTGGGGTGCAAATCACTGCTTACTTGAACTCCCAAGTCCCTCATACTATAGGTAGTGTCATTTATTGTGTAGTCTACAGGCCTATTACCTTTACCTACCCTCATAATGCTACACTTGTTAACATTAAACTGCATCTGCTATTTCTCTGACCACTCGCACAGCCTATTTAAATCATCCTGTAGCATCCTAGCATCATCTATATTCTTAACCAGTCTTCCTATTTTTGTGTCATCGGCAAATTTACTGATATCACTATCACTATTTATTGGACTAATTCAGGTAAGCATAGTTACCTTATAGCGTGTTTTCCACTAAATCGAGCCTTCACTCTTTCCTGATTTCTTGCAGGTTCGGCATGGTTTCATTAGGGTTTCACTGCGCAATTAGGTCTAGAATGTAAAGAAATCCTTGAAAGCACCAGCGAGTTGTTGATGAAACAAAGGAGTGTTGTTTCCCCAAAAGAACAAGGTGCAACATTAAATCCAGCTTGCACTGTACTTAGTTATGTGCAATTTCATAGTTTCTACATCTTCATAAAATCTTATTACAAATTTGTTATCATATGCTGATGATGCGTAAACCTATATGATTCAATTTTTTGTGTTTAATTTTGTTATTATACAATGAATCTGTATAGTTTGGTTGCATCTGTCCATCTTAGCTCCACTGAATCTTCTTGGCTTATGATACTGGTTCATAATTTATAGGCTCTTTCTTATATCCCCCATTAAATATTGGTATCATATCGGCCCTTTTTCTTTCTCTTGGAAATTTTCCTTCTATCAAGGAACACAATCTGCTAATTGCTCTATAGGCTATTTTTTTTATTATCCATCCCAACACTTTAATCATTCTCGCTGCTTTTCTCTTCCTGGATTTATTAATTAACTGGTGAATTTTCTCAATTTCATCTTTCACGTTTTATACCTCTATATCCTTCCTCATTTTGCTGAGTGGTGCCTCACAATCTACACTTACCTTTCCACTACCCATGATTTCCAATGAACGCCACTCAAACCATCCAGGTTCCTCCTTGAAGACTTTGCCAAGTATGGTGTGAACACAGAGCATATAGTAGTGTGCAAAGACTGTGAGTGTCCTTCCTCCTGCGTCATTCTGAGCCATGCCAATGCCTCCCGCACCATCATTCATTCCAACAAGAACCTTCCAGAACTCACTGTGGAGAACTTTGCACGAGTTGACCTTACTCCATACCAGTGGATCCACTTTGAGGTGAGGCATCTGGCTCCTGACTTTTGTAATTGTGGCTCCTGCCTGTTAACTATTTGTATCTGAAAATATCTGAAGTTTTTACGTGTGTGTGTGTGTGTGTGCGTGCGCGTGCGTGCGTGCGTGTGCGTGTGCGTGTGTGTGTGTGTGTGTGTGTGTGTGTGTGTGTGTGTGTGTGTACTTCTGTACCTGATTCCTGTAGGGCCGGAATGTAGCCAGTGTGACCCAGATGATTGAATTGGTACGGGAACACAACAAGGGTCTTCCACGGGGCGAGTTCATCACCACCTCAGTTGAGATTGAGAAGGCAAAACCAGAAATGGATGTTCTGATCCCCTTGGCTGATGTGGTATTCATCTCTAAAGACTATGCTGCCTTCAAGGGTTATTCTAGCATGGCAGAGACTGTGGAGCGAGTGCAAGCTCTGGCACACACTGGGTAAGATATAGGGACTGGGACAAGAGTGCATTGTATATGTGTTGTTGTGTTAGTGGCGGGGACCTTTTCTATACAGTAGCTGATTATGTTGTCCTCACATGTCCCACAGGGCAGTAATTGTGTGCCCCTGGGGGGAAGAAGGGGCCAGTGCTCGCCAGGGCAGTGAAGTGGTAGTGCACAGCCCTGCTTTCCCACCTGCCTGTGTGGTGGACACCCTTGGAGCTGGTGACACCTTCAATGCTGCCACCATCTTCGCCTTGGCACATGGCAGTGCACTGAAGGACAGCATCAGGTTTGGATGCCGTGTGGCTGGTGCTAAGGTTGGAGTAGTAGGCTGGGAACCACTCCGGGACCTCCTTGAAGCAGGTGCACTTCTGCTCAAGGATGAGGCTAACATGGCCACTTGATACAGAGAAGTTGAAGAAGGGACATTGTCTGTAAGAAGGGTAGAGAGCATGGTGTATATATCATGGGTATACCTGTTGTTGCTACTGTTGGTTTGGCAGGTGCTCTCTGATAATAGTCCCAGCTGGAGTCCTGAGGCACCGTCAGAGTGAGGTGCTACCATACAGGAAACACATCTTATTGTTATAGCACTATTATTTTTGCATTGTTATTACAATAATTAAAATTGGGGATCATCCTACAGTATGTCTAGCCTCACTAATTGTTGGAGGATCCTCGTGCTGTAGATTGAGGCATTATAAATGTGTTTTTTTTTTCACTTATATCCACCATCTGTATCATAAGCTAGAGAACAGTTTTTATACTCCACATCCTTATTATAGCCTGATTAACTGATTAAAAGATTTAGAGATTAAATGTATAGAAGATAATAAATAATTAAGGATCTTAAACGGTTTCAGATCATCCTTTCTCTAATATAGCCATGCATCTGTTTACTGATTACTCCTTTTATCATCAAAGCAGGAGATCAACTATGTAGGTATTTTATATATATAGTCGAACCTCGGTATACGTCCGCTTTGGAATAAGTTCAACTTGGTATACGACCTGTTTGGACCAAAAAAATTGGTTTAGTATACGACCTTTTTTTGGAATACGACTCGCGAGATCGACAGTACAGCATATTTCCGAAATTTGGGCTCGATTTCCTCCCGCCTCGCCCTCTCCAGTGACGTAGCATGATTCTGCCTCGTGATTGGTTGAGCTCTCTCTCCTCCTTGCCTCGCCTGCCTCCCTCCCACCAAACCCCCTTTCTCTCCCTCCCTCCCAACCACTGTCTTCTCTCTCTCTCTCTCTCTCTCTCTCTCTCTCTCTCTCTCTCTCTCTCTCTCTCTCTCTCTCTCCGTCGGTATCTTCTTTCTTTTTAGTTTGTGTTTGATTAGGTTAGGGGAGAGAGAGACCTAAGCCTAAACCCAACCTAACCAAACACAAACTAAGAAAGAAAAAAAAGAGTAATAAAACACTTGAACCGAACTTCCCAAATCAATATTCACAACGATATTTTATTTTAGTTACAACAAAATAGAGAGAGAGAGAGAGAGAGAGAGAGAGAGAGAGAGAGAGAGAGAGGGGTCCTTTTTGGTATAAGTCCAGGGATCTGGAAAGGATATATATATATATATATATATATATATATATATATATATATATATATATATATATATATATAAATATATATATATATATATATATATATATATATATATATATATATATATATATATATATATATACTTTCCAGATTCCTGGACTTATACCAAAAAGGACGTATACCAAACAACCTCTCTCTCTCTCTCTCTCTTTTTTTTTTTTTTTTTTTTTTTTTTTTACATTTAATGATATTGTACCGAGTGCAACTGGCCAACTATCATTACGGTGATTCCTTTACGAAATCACAAGTTAAATCCTCGTATTCTTAACACTCGTTCAACAGTTAAAACACCTTGTTATCGTTAGAGTAGGGACAACTAGATATGATGATGGCAAAACTCGTGACGTCACTGAAGGCGAGTGGTATATATACAGGTCTGGACTGGAGGTCAGTAACGCTACTAGCTAGCTTAGATCTCCTGCCATAACTTCCCCGAGGTGGTAAGGCCACCACCTGTAACCTCCCACTAATTCTTTCATCATTCACCCCTCTAATACCACTTCCCCTGTCCCAACCCTTCCTATATCTTCTACCTTATCTCAAAAAAAAAATAAATAAATAAAGGTCAATCACTCCCCCAGACTTCATGAAATTGTTCAGACGCAACATACCAGTCTACATGATAGCGGACCTCAATGCAAACCACACTACACTGGGATACCGACAGAACAACATAAAAGGCAAACAAATTAATGAACTCATACAAAGACGCATCATCAACCACATCGGCCCCAATTTCCCCACGTTCTATGCACACAACTCCGCAACCACCCCAGACATCATCCTCACTAACTATCATACCTACCACAACACAAACATCACCCAAGGCCCCATAACAGATAGTGACCACATACCAATCATCCTCACCATATCTGCTTCCCCCATACAAGTGTCAATACCCCCCAGACCACACTTCCAGAAAGCCAACTGGGATAACTTTCAAAATGAAATAGATACCCGACTCCAAGAAATACAAAACACAGATAACATTCCTCTGCAAGACATAGACGAACAAATAAAACACTGGTACGATACAATAAACAGAGCCATCACAAACAACATACCAACTACAACACACAGAACACTCCCAAACACCCCACACAGCAGACAAACACAAACCCTCATAGCACAGTTCAAAGCATTAAGAGCCCAAGTAGAAAGGAACGGATGGACGAGAGAACACTACAACAGATACAGGGAACTACAACACAGTATACACGAAACACTAACAGAAGAATGCCACACACACTGGAACAACATCATCCTACAGCTAACATCACTCTATCCTCACCCTCCTGACTTCTGGAAGAAATTATCACATCTCTCAGGACAGAAAAACACAAAAACACAATACCTTGTAGACCAGCAAAACAGAAGACACTACTCACCCGAACACCAGGAGGCGCTACATAGAGAAGTCTGGAGCAACATCTACCAAGACAACGACAACACCACACAAGAAATTACAGACTTCCTGGAGGACAACACGCAAAGAATCACTCCATTCAACACCACAAGAATACACAACCTAAACTCAGACCCATTCCTCACAACAACCATCACCCCTGAAGAAGTAAGAAACGTCATCAAACACACCAAAAAAACATGCCCAGGAGAAAGCGGAATTAACAAAACAATTTTAAGAAACCTCCCAGACAAAGCAATCTCAGAACTGACAAAAAGTTTCAATGAATCACTTTCAGCTGGCTACTTCCCAGACATCTGGAAGAAGTCAACAATAAAACTCATTCCCAAACCTAACAAATCAGCCTCACACCCAGAAAACTACCGCCCAATCTCTCTACTAGAAGTCCCTGCCAAAATATTAGAAAGAATCATAAACTACCGGCTGAGAGCATTCCTAGAAACACACAAACATTACAACAAAAATCAATTTGGATTCCGGAACAGAAAAGGCACCACTCAGGCATTAGCCATCATAACAGAACTAATTGCTCAACACAAAGCAGATGGAGGCCAGTGCAACATAATATTAAGGGACATCACCAAAGCCTTCGATAAAGTGTGGCACCCAGGTTTAAAATATAAGATCCTCAATCTAGGCCTTCCTATAACTATAGAAAAACTTCTAAGCAGTTTCCTAGACCACAGAACTGCACAAATCAAAATTAAAAACCACACTGGACCACAGTTCCCATTAAATTGCGGGGTACCACAAGGCAGCGTCATCTCACCAACCCTCTTCATAATGTACACTAGTGACATACCGCCTCCAACCACAGGAATAAACATAATGTATGCCGATGACATAACCCAAATAATCGGTTACCAGGGAAAATCAAAAAGAATGATAAAACGAAGAGCAGAAAGAGCTATCGAAGACCTCAATAGATACGAAGCCAGATGGAAAATACAAACAAATATAACAAAGTTCTTCCCCCTTGCATTAGGTTCCCGTAATAATCCTCCATTAGAAATCAACGGAAACCAAACAGAGTACAGAAATGATGGCAAAGTACTTGGCCTAAAAATCAACAACAGAGGATACTATTCCCACGTAACGGAAAGAAAACAGCAAGGCGAAAGAGCACTCAAAAAGTTATTCCGATTCAGAAACCTCCCCACAAAAATCAAAGTACACTTAGTAAAAGCCATGGTTATTCCCATCCTCGAATACCCCCCAATTCCAATCCACAGCCTCGAGGCTGTGGATTGGTTATAAGAAATGGAGCCACCATGACAGCTACAGTAAAAAAACGAAGTAGCAAAACAGATTGAGACATTTTTGGCAAATGCCAAAACAAGGCTTAATAGAAAATCTAAAAATGCCACAGTTCTGCCCACAGACAGACTTAACTAAATTTTAAAACAATGTGAATAAGTAACATTGACAAAGGAATATTACATCATTCAAAGTTTGTTTTGTTTTTCTCACCACTATTGTGTATAATATGAAATAGTACTATACTTGCTGATTGTACTACGTACGCTATTCTATCCTAAACAGGAATGTCAGTAGCAAGTAAATTTCTCTGCAATAGAATTTCTGGATATATTTCATGAACAATATGGGGTTCACGATTTACAGTATTTTGCTGTCTGTAATGAACCTGCATTTTTTATCTCATGAATTTTAGCTTAAATTTAATTTTATAAACAGAAAAATGTCAATTTCATCATTAATAGTGATGAAATTGACATCACAGCGAGGTCACTGAGCTCACACCATGACCTCAAATTGAAGCCTCACCACAAGCTCACAGTGACATCATACAGTGATGTCACAAATATGATGCCACTGTGAACTTGTGGTGAGGCTTCAATTTGAGGTCATGGTGAGCTCACATCAGGCTCACAGTATGATGTCACAGGCTCACAAGTGTGAGCTCACAGTGACCTCACGGTGATGTCAATTTCACCACTGGGTCAGTAGAAACCAAATCATCAAATTACAAAGAACACAGAATAAAACACTCAGATGGGCAACGGAACAAAGGCATCCCTATGCACTTTCAACAATAGACATACACGAACTCACAAACACTCCCCTGATAAATATCAGACTTCACAAACAGGCAGAAGAAATCTGGAACAAACTAAGACAAGACCAAAACGAAATCTACACGCAACTCACACTAAACACAGAAAACATTACAAAATACAACATGCACTTCCCCAGCAGCCTCACACGAATACATACACCTCCAAATCCAGTATACACATAACAAAAATCAACAAACAGCTTAATACACCAAAAGAATTAACAAGACAACATTCGATAACAATTACAAACACCCAAGGACGCTACTAGAAGCGTTTACATGTGTCGCCAAACTTCCAAATATTTTGCCCTGTTTTCACAAACACGAATAAGGAGAAATGTCTTGGTTGGTGTTGCCACAATTTTCCTAATATATATTTCAATCTTAATGCTTGTTTTTAGTTTTCTTTTATATTAAAAGCGACGTATATTATATACATATTTTAAATTATAAGCACTGAAATTATCCCAAACATCTTAATTTCTTCAGATTTATTCGAAATAGATATCATGGTTTCTCCGTATATTTCGCATCGCTTCCACCCTTGACTCCACCTAAGGTAGAGGCCAACATCTCGCTATGTGATACAAATTCCCTTATATATTACAATCATTATGCTTGTTTGTGGATTTTTGTTATACTAAAAACAACATTAATAATGTAAATGTTATGTATTTCAACAACTGTCATGATCTCAAACATCTTACTTTCATCTTATTTATTTGAAATGTATATCCTGCTGATTCTGTATTGAAACTACAGCACTGCAGCCGCTACTCTTGACTCTGGCCAGTGGCCACAACATACCTTCTCCGCATTCAGACTATCGCACCAGTGGTATTTTGGTATGTGTTGCAGTTCTGAAATAAATTAAGAAAAACAGCAGAATACTTGCAAGACAAAGAATGTTGAATGATATTAATGTCCCTTGGTTTGTTTTGGTTAGTTGGTTAGTGAGGGTTGTTGGGTATTAGTATTTATTTATGGTTATGAGAACATATTTACAAGTGAAGTTTGGTGTTCTGTGTCGGGGCTCGGGATTGGGGTTCCTTTAAAGTGAACGGAGGGTCCTTGGGAACCAAGAATGGACCCTGTCTGGGGCTCCATCACTTTAGTTCTTGGAGAACCAGAAACTCTTCCCATCCTTAGACTTCTATCCAGGTTCTTGCTGGTGCTGTTGTGGAATATCTTGAAGTAAAGTTCGGTCGAAAAATGTTGGGCCACAGTCCATTCTGGTATGTGTTGCAGTTCTGAAAAATTTTGAGAAAAACAGCAGAATACTTGCAAGACAAAGACTGTTGAATGATATTAATGTCCCTTGGGTTTTTTTGGTTAGTTGGTAAGTGGGTGTTGTTGGGTATTAGTATTTACTTATGGTTATGAAAACATTTACAAGTCAAGTTTGGTGTTCTGTATTACATTACCTGTGTCGGGGTTCCTTGAAAGTGCACGTAGGATCCTTGGGAACCAAGAATGGACCCTGTCTGGGGCTACATCACTTAAGTTCTTGGAGAACCAAGAACTCTTCCCATCCTTAGACTTTCATCCTCTCCCATACTTGGAGAGGAATATGGTGGAGCTTGGTGTTGATCGCTGTGAAGGCTGCTTCGTGTAGTCGTTCATAATAGGAGGCAGTGGTCCGGAGGGGCTGAGTGGCCGAGCAGGAGCGGCATGGCGAGGGCCAGCGGGAGGAGCAGGGTTTATCAGCAGTCAAGACTAACCAAGGCAGCTCATTGAGGAACGTGGGCAAGTAACTCGTAGCTGCGGCTGTGCATGGGTTCTGGGATGCAGACTGCCGCAGTGCAGGGCTGCTTACTATTCCATTTTACGTCTAAATAGACTGGTAGGGCTGTAATCTTTGAAATCCTGTGATGGATATCACAAGCGTAGCAGAAGCACTGGATGTCTTCTTCACTGAGTAGACAGTTGAGTGATGTCTGCTAGCGTGTGTGGCTGTGTGCGAGCGTGCGTGTGTGTAGAGATTGCCCCCTCACTTGCCTGAGTTGACGAGGGCCTCAGAGAGCGGTTTGAGGGTGGTTTTGTGTTCGAAACTGGATCTGTCTTCAGTGTCTAAATTTTCTTTGACTTACATATTTTTGTGCAATATACAAACATCTTATTTCTTACTTTAATTTGATGAAAATAATTGTAAACAATATGATATGCTTTTTACTTATTATTAGGAAAAAGGGAACAATTGTAAGTCGAAGCTACAACCACAAAATGCATTGAAACATCAACACCCACACAGGTTTGAATGCCACATCTTGTTATTTTCTACATTTCTCTAATATATTACAAGCTTTTTACTTGTCTTCTATATTAAAAACAATATATATAATATAAATCTTATGTAGACGATCAACTATAATAGTCTCAAACATCTTACTTTCCTCTGATTTATTTGAAATATATACCCAGATTCTTTCTCATGAAAACACACACATCCGATTCGCTCCACCCACGTAGATTGCCCACATTTCGTTATTTTCAACACTTCCCTAATATATTTCAAGCTTTATGCTTGTTTTTGGTTAGCTTTTATATAAAAAACAACATATATATTATAAATCTTATTTATTTCTACAACTGTTATGGTCTTGAACGTCTTACTTTCCTCTTATTTAATCGAAATATTATCTCGCTCAGTGTCTACACAGATGAAGTTCTGAAGTTTGATGAGCTGTGATTCGTTACATGACCAGAGGCAAAACACTCGCAAACGCAGAAATTCGTATATTGAAAGTGTTTGCGATATGTTGGTCAGAATTTGCTTAGTCATTGCATCTTGGCAAGTGGTCTTGACATTACATGTAAACGCCTTAGCGTTTGCCATAACTTCCCCGAGGTGGTAAGGCCACCACCTGTAACCTCCCACTAATTCTTTCATCTTTCACCCCTCTAATACCACTTCCCCTGTCCCAACCCTTCCTCTTTCTTCTAACTTATCTCAAGGGTCAGTCACTAGTGTTCTCGACTCCCCTCCAGTCAGGCTTCTGAGCGAGTGCCGAAGACTGCCTGGGTAATTTGGCCTGTAAGCTGTGGACGACAGGACAAGGATGGTGACACGCAAACATTATTGCCGTGAGTGTGTTTTGGCTAGTTTTCATCAGTTCCCCTCACGTAACGTAGGTAGGATTTTAGCTAGTAATATTTTCATTTGTATCTATATGTTTGTTTATTTTTGTGCAGTGTAAAGTGTCGTGTGTGGTAGGATAAGTTGTTTATAAGAGCACCACTACGGATATTGCAAGTACATTTCTTATTTTATTATTAATTAAAGTCTGTTCATTTATCGATTTGATTCTTTTCTTTTCTCTCTCATCGGCCCCAGGGAAAGGCCCTAATAGTAGTAATAGTGATAGGGGTGGTAGTGAAGACAGTGTCGATGCCCAAGTAGTGTCGTGGTGGCAGCATAGAAAGTAACATTTACCCACGGTACAGTGGTGGTAACACTGACCCTCGGTACAATATTGTGTACAATTGAATTTGTCAGGAGCTTCAGCGGGGCAGCTGAGAACTATCTTTGACATATACATTAGCATATACTTGACATACACTATAAATTATAAAGAATACGATATACATACAAATAAGAATTTTTCTTACATGGATTACATTACATTTACTGGTTGTTTTATCCACATATTTACAGCTGATTTAAAGTGTTGCATTGCGGTGGTGGTGTGTATCAGTCTGTTGGACAAGGTGGTTCCACATTCTTGTGTAGTGTGGAATGAATGACCTGAGGTACCGTATTTTACGGCTTACAAGACGCACTTTTTTTTCCTAAAATATACCATGTAAAATACTTGTGCGTCTTCCAAGACGAATGTTGTTGTATTGGCTTGCCCGATAGGGACGTGGATTTGTATGATGTCATTACATTATGAGGTCAACTTAAGTAACTATTCAATTCAGCCTTTTATATGATATAAGATCGGACGAGTGATGAATGTAAACAAACTCTTATGTCGGGGACTGTTGTGGTACTACAGGCTACGCGGCCCCAACAAATCCCCAACCACAACCACAACAACTGTTTCAGTGTGTGTGTATTTACCAACGGTAGTTGTAATTACCTAGTTGTACATTTGTGGTGAGTGCTCCAGCAAACTTGTGGTGAGTGCTGAGACAATAGATAGTTTAAGAAAAGGTTACATAAATTCATGGATATGATGAAGCAATTTTTGTGTGAGAATGACAATTTTGTTTTCTCAAAAAATTTCTATCCAATATTAGGGTGCGTCTTCCAAGATGCAGCGTCTTGTAAGCCGTAAAATACGGTAAGTCTCTGTCCTGGCGAAAGGGATGACGAGTTGGTTATCCCTGGTGGCGGCAGCGCGGGTGGTGTGGCCATGAGGCTGTGCCCACGGCTGACGGAGCGTAGTCAGATGTGGGGCGCGCTGCTTGTGAATCTTATAAATGACACACAATCCTGTCACATCATGACGCTGCTGTAGGGGTTGCATTGGAGAAAACGATTTGTCTGGCGGGGCCTTCAGACGTACTAAGCGTTGTGCTCGGTTTTTGATCTTGTCAAAAAGGCCTAAGTATGAAGGGGGACAGGACGGCCAAGTGAGGTGGGCATATTCCATGAGGGAGCAGACTTGAGCCGCGTACAGAGTGGAGATTCCCTGGGAATCGAGGAGATGTGATACCCGCCGGACACAACTAAGTTTCCAGGCGGCATTCCTGGCTATGGTTCTGACATGGCCATTGAAGGTCAGGGCGCTGTCCACTTCCACGCTAAGTATGGAGATGGAGGCCTACAGGGGCAGCACCTTCCCGTCCAGTGAGATGGTAGGGATGAGAGTGCCAGGAGGAAGGTGTCGTCAGGAGACCAACATCACCTGTGTCTTCTCTGGAGCAAGCTCTACTTGCCATCGGCGCCCCCATGAGACGATGGTTTGTAGAACATTATTGATGTGTGCAATGGTTTCTCGGTGGTCACTGCTATCACAGGGGAATGTCAGGGTGTAGTCGTCAGCGAATGCATGCGCCTCTGGAATAAGCTGTAGCAGGTCATTGAAGAATGCATTCCAGAGGAGAGGGCCGAGAACACTACCCTGGGGGGCACTGGCAAAAATTGGATGTTCGTCCGATGTTTGACCATTTACCACCACTCTGAGATATCTGTCCTGCAGGTAGTCTTGCAGTAGAAGGAGCAGATGACCCAAGCTATTCAGTTTGGTGGTGAGGCAGTGATGCCACACCCTGTCAAGAGAGCACCCTGTCGAGAGCAATAACGAAAGTGTCCTTTCCTTGGTCTAGGAACTTGTGCCAGGTGGTGGAAAGCTGGAGTAACAGGTCTGCCGCTGACCTGACCTGTTCGTTCTGAAGCCAAATCGTTTGTTATTGACGCCCACCTCTCTAAGGAAAATAAAGTGGACGTGCATCCAGGCGCTCCCTATCTTTTGCACCTACTACCCGCGGACTGTTATAAAATGCTCCACCTGTGACTCATACTGGCTGTACAGGTATGACTTTTGGCCAAGAAAGTGCTACAGTGATGTAAACCGTAATGGATTGCCATAAAAGACACTTATTATTCGCCGCCTATCACCCATGTCCCCAATGTTCCAATAATCTCCCGCCGAGTGCCTACCAAAACAAACTACACTGACCCCTATACTGGACTTGCCTAGTGTTTCCCTATCTCCATTCACCAAATTGCTGTCCAGTATTTTCCTACTTACATCACCATGGTCGGCACAAGGAAATACCAGTATCCTAACCCAAGGAATGGGGTGCGAAGTGACTCCAACTCACCTGGCCTGGCTCCCACAACAACAATACCTGAGTGTCCCCTTGGGGCAGCTGCTGCAGCGGCACACCCTCCTTTACCCATAGATGATGTTCTGTGTGGTGCAGAATGACATTAGCGACATCTCAGAAGAAGGTAAAGTAATTGTAAACGCCATAATCAAAGCGGTAACTTCTATCAGCCTCTAATTAATCAACTGCAAACCCATGTATCCACTCTAGAAAACAGTCACTCAGTTGGAAAACCAATTAGATGATGTTAATCAGTATGAGAGGAGAGATACAATCATCATTAGTGGTCAGGCCTTACCTCAAGAAACAAGTGCAGAAAACTCAACTGATGTGGTGATCAACACTATCAAGGAAACTCTAAAAATGAATATCTCCTGTACTGATGTTAATGTAGCTCACAGGCTTGGTAATAAAAGTAAGCAAAATGCAATGAAACCAATGATAGTGAAGCTGCACAGCCGTGAGAAAAAGGATGAGATAATGAGTGCTTGTGTCACGATGAAACCCAACCTCTACATTAATGAAAGTCTAACCCCTAAACGCCTCTCTATTTTCAAAACTATATGGAACATCAGGAAGCAGAACAGGGACATGTTCCAACAGTGTTATATCAGAGATGGTAAAATATGTATCAAACTAAAGTGCTCAAACCTCAAACATGTAATAACCAATGAAGAATCCCTGAATAACTTCCTGTATAAATTTCCTGCACTCAGAGATAATGCCTAGTTATGTGGTGTACTACATCCTACTCATGTTGTATTGCATCTTTTCTGCATCCTCTCTAGATGTGCTCATATGTTATTTCATATTGTGTGCAGCAACTCTTTATCCTCGTATATATAGTTCCCACAGTCGAAGGATTACCCATGATGCTTAGCGCGGTCCGCCATTTGTAGAGGCAAAACTTCATTGTTGATATCGCGCGAGCTCTACAATAGTATAGAAAAACACGACCACCATGTCGTCAAAACCTCCGAAAAAGAAGTATATAGATGGTTTGGAAAAGCAAACATATGATAGGTATGTCCAGAAGACAGAATGTATTGGCGTTGACCCCTACGAAGTGCCAAAACAGAAGTTTATTAGTGACCATAAATGCCTTCTGGCCATAACATACATAGACATTTTAAATTATCTAGTGAATTCGACGAGTGCCTACACATTTGAAGAATTGAGGGCTTTTAAGTCGCTGGAGGCTTACAACCAGTTCATCAATGGCTGGGTAACCGATGTTAAAAGCATGGCAGCGAAAGACAAAGTTCTCGTGACAGGCAGGGTATGTACTTTTTTATGTAACGTTACAGTCGATCTGTAGTACTATCCGGCCCTCTGATGCTGATCGATACCCACAGGGACATAATTGTGTTACTGTACATATTATAACATATTTCCTTGTAATTTTAGTATATATTCTTTGCTAGCCCATGTGATCTACCTGATCGAAATTTAATGAATTTTTAAACCAAATCAACTTCATTCTGAATAATTTAATTAGTTTATTAATCTGTTCCCCTTCACCCAAGGGTTTCCTCAAGCTAACAATTAGCCTATGTTTATATCTTTACCAGAGGGATTCAGAGCTGTCATTCATTATTGAAATAAATAATGTAACTAATTGATATTATTGTTCTGTGCATTATACTCTTGGTGGTTTTCTGTGTAATTCATCAAGGTGTAAATTAAGTGTGCACAACCCAAGAATTATTATAAAATCTTAGAAGTACAATAAATGTTGGTTTTGCCCTAAAACTATTATATAAATACCTATGAGACAAATATATGATTTATTTTTTCAATTCCATATATATTGGTGACATATATTTGAGCAATGTGTCATGAACCATCTTATAGATCAATATTATAGATCACTTACTTTTGAGTGATTATATAAGTTAATCAATTATTAATGCTCATCGTCCAATGTAAGGACAGGTATATTGCAAACAGTTAACGTATTGCAAATTGCAATATATCGCAACATTCCAAGGGATATTGTGATATTATATCACGATATGACATTTTCAAACATAAAATGTATTTTTTCACTTACCTGCTTCTTATATTAGCATTTACAATGCTCTCTATCTACCCATCCGTTTATTACCACATTTAAATTACGTGTCGTATTCCACCCTTGGCTTCCCTCAGCTGACGTCATTCTTTCTTGAAGCAATGGTAAGTAGCGGGGAGGATGGGCGGGTTATATATATAAGAAGCAGGTAAGTGAAAAAATAAATTTTATGTTTGAAAATGTCATTTGTTTCACATACAACCTGCTTCTTATATTAGCAGATTCCCACATTAAAGGAGATGGGTCACGCCACGGGTATGGAATACGACAAAGGGTGAATGGTCCACATTAAAAAACTCAGCTTAGTCTCACCTAAATTTAGGATCCAGAGACATGTGAGGTCAAGGAGATTGTGTCCATGCTTCCAGTGAGGACTCTTGATCTCCGGCAGGGTGTCCTTGTTGAATCTTCAGTGCAGGTATCAGAGGAAGTGTGCACCCTGTCTAAACAACAGGCCACTAAAACCCTGTGGCCACCACTGGTCCTGAACCATGCCCAGGTAGGAACCAGTGAAAAGTGATCAGTGCATAAGGAATTAACCCAGGTAACTTCCCTCGGGAGTTATCCTTGTAATCCCATCCGGCGTCCAGGCACATGTCCTGAGAGGAGGGCAAACTTATGACTCCTCCAATGACGCCAACTAAAGCAATCCCAAAGATAAGGCACTTGCTGCCTTGAAGGATTATGGTGATGGGGGGTTAGCCCACCAAGTCCCCAGCGGCGACCACTGGACCTAGGGCAAAGACATCTCCTTCTTGCCTCTGAAAGTCCCGGAGGTAATAGTCCACAAAGACTGACTGAGTCCTCCAGCAGGCTGCTTCTAGAATGGAGGCAATTGAGCTGTTCTTCCATAGGAGCATAGATGTGGCAATACCCCTGATGTCGTGGGCCCGGACCTTGAACAAGGGACAGAGATCTTCAGGAAAGGACTGGTGCACTGTCTTAACTGTGTCCCGTAGAAAAAAAGGAGATTGCCGCCTTAGACATGGGCCTTTTGGGGTCCCGTACAGAGACAAAAAGATTCCTAGGCCGAGGAGAGGAAGACGTGAGCCGCAGGTAATAATTCAATGCCCTCACTGGACAAAGTAGACGTTCCTCATCCTCATGTCCCACCATAGAAGAGAGACTGCGAAGACGGAACTCCCGAGTGATGGGGTTAAGGCCGGTTTTCGTCTTGGCCACAAACTCAGGAAGGTAGGACAGAATGAGATCCTCTCCCTGTGTGGCTGTGACCATAGACAGGGCACGGAGCTCACCCACCCTCTTGGCTGTAGCCAGGGCCACCAGGAAAAGTGTCTTCCTAGACAAATCCCGGAAGGTGGACCGTTCCAAAGGCTCAAAAGGCGGACGTGTCAAGCCTCTAAGGACCACGTCCACATTCCACGATGGAGGTCTGCAAGGTGGCCGGCGTACTTGCCTTGAACAAGTTCTAATCACCTCCCGGAGAACTGGATCCGAGAAGAGGTCAAATCCTTTAAGGGCAAACACGCTATTGAGCATAGCTTTGTACCCTTTAATAGCTGAGACAGACAGCTTGCTCTCCTGCCTCAAAAAAACAAAAAAGTCAGCAAACTTTTGGCTGGAGGGGTTAGAAACAGTGTGGCCCTCCCTTTTGCACCACTCCCGGAATTTCTTCCACTTTTGCTGGTAATTCATAAGAGTGGAAGGCCGTTTAGATCTTGCCAGGAATTCCGTAACACGAGAGGAATAGCCTTGGTGACGGAGGATTCGCTGGACAGTTTCCACGCGGTTAACTGTAGCATGGGTAGAACTTGATGGAACCTGTGGACGTGTGGCTGACGGAGGAGGTCTCTGCGATGTGGAAGGCGTCTGGGAGAGTCTACCGAGGCCTGGACGAGATCCGGAAACCATTCTCTCTGAGGCCAGAACGGGGCAATCAGGATGAGGGTGGCGCGGTGTGCCGTCCTCAACTTGTTGAAAACCTTCCTGATCAAAGGAAAGGGAGGAAAGGCATACAAATCCTGGCAATCCTAGTTGTAACGGAAGTTGAGCCTCGTGGCAAAGAGGTCCACTGTGGGATAACTCCAGGTCCTCCACAGTCGACTGCAGATGTCCTGGTGGAGAGTCCACTCTGTAGAGATGACTTGGTCTCGTCTGCTGAGGCAATCCGCCAGGACATTGGAGGACCCCTTCACGAACTGAGGGATGATCTGAACGGCATGATCTTCCGCCCACTGAAGAACTGACTGAGCCTCCGCATTGAGAATCCCTGAACGAGTCCCGCCTTCCTTGGCCAAGTAAGACAGGGCCGTGGCATTGTCTGAGAAGACTGCAACCGTTTTCCCGCGAAAGTCCTCCATGAAGTGGGATAGGCTGAGACGAATGGCTCTGAGTTCCAAGATATTGATGTGAAGGGACCGTTCCTGTGGGGTCCACATGAAGAACAGACGCCCCCCAACCTAGGGTCGAGGCGTCCGAGTACAGGCACACATCTGGGGAAGCCAATTGTAGCGACTGTCCCACCCGTAGGCCGGGATCCGACAACCACCACTGAAGATCCTCCAGAAGCATGCTGTCCCAAGGAACTGGAAAGTCGTCTGGATGGAACTGACGGTTCCAAGATCGGGAAAGATGTAATTGTAGGCCTCTCATTCGTCGTCTGGCCCCCGGAATTAGATGGATGAGGGAGGACATGTGACCCAACAGGATCAACCAAGCCCTTGCTGGTGGAGATTGAACACTGAGGAAGGACTCGATCTGGCGGTGAAGGTTCTCCAGGCGTTCTTGTGTCGGGAAAACCTTCAAAATCGTTGATTGAATCTCCATCCCCAGATGGATCATCGACTGGGACGGGGTAAGACGGGACTTTCCCCAGTTTACTTGAATACCCAGAGAGGCGCACAGGTTGAGAAGGAACTCGGTTGCATTGAGGGCCTCCCGTTCGGAGTGGGCCAACAGTAGCCAGTCGTCTAAATACCGGAGGAGACGAATCCCCCGCCGATGGGAAGCCGCTGAAACTGGACCCATCATCCGAGTGAAAACTTGTGGGGCAGTGGATAGGCCGAAGCAAAGGACCTTGAACTGGTAGTGTAGGCCTTTCCAAATGAAGCGAAGGAACTTTCGGCTGTCTGGATGGACCGGGATTTGGAGGTAGGCGTCCTTGAGATCGATGGCTGTCATCCAGTCATGACTGCGAATCGCAGACATGACCGTCCTTACAGTTTCCATCCGGAATCGAGTGGTGATGACGTAGCGATTGAGAGAGGACAGGTCGAGAATCGGGCGGAAGCCTCCGGTGGCCTTTGTCACAACAAAAAGGTGGCTGTAAAATCCCGGAGATGCTGGGGCCTCCTCTAATGCCCCTTTTTCTAAGAGAAGCCGAACCTCGTGATCTAATGCCTCGGCCTTCTCGGATCCCAGGGAGTAAGACCGAAATCCAACTGGATGGGAGGTGACTGGTGGTGTTGTCGTGAAAGGAATCCTGTAACCTTCGCGGAGGACGGCGAGTACCCAAGCCTCCGCTCCAATCGTGATCCAGTCTTCTAGATTGTTGGCAAGGCAACCTCCAATGGGGATCCGGGACAGGCGAGGGTCTACTTCCGAAAAAACTTGCCCGACGTTCTTGGGCGGGAAGAAGGGAGTCTGGGAGCAGGTTTCTGCCGTTGGGGCACTCTTGGCTGGGAAAAGGAGACCGTGCGACCAGACAAGGTCGAGGGCCGATGAGAGGCAGCGACAGGATTAGTGCGAGAAGCACGAGCCACCAATGGAGTGCCTGAAGTAGGACGAGGCTTCACCAGCGCCCGAGCCGCTGCTTGCTGGAAGATGGAGGCTGCTTTGTCTGCAACCCGAAGGGCTTCCTGAACTCGAGCCTCTTCAAAAAGGAATGCAGAGTCAATTGCAGATTTCCTTAAGTCCACCTTGGTCGCAGACTTAAATACCGGTGGGAGGCGGGACAGGATCGCCTCCCGTCTCATGGCCTTTACATTGGTCAAGGCAAATGCTGAATCTTTGGCAGTGTCCACCATGGCAAACTGAATACTCCGAAAGAGTTGATCAGCTAGAAGCTTGTCCTCTTGTCCAGGCTGTAGGGAAGAAAGGAGCCGGTAGAATGCTCCCACATCCCAAAACAGAAAATTCTGTGCCTCACGTTGACGGGCGAGAACGCCTTCAAGGCGGGTCATATCAACATGTTGAACCAACACTTGGGGTTCTTTCCCCTTAGTGGTGAGAGCAAGAGCCAAGTCGGTGTTCAGCTTGGCTGCCTTCCCTGCTGACTCATGACCACTAACGGAGTAGATCCTCCTGTATCTGTTGGACGGGTAGCGGGCAAGAAATGGTCTGGATCCTTCAGTAGCCAGGAGAAGAGCCTTGGTGGCAGAATCCAAAGAGAAATCCATAGGCTGGGCCCTGGTAAGACGGATATGTTTCTCCACTTCAGGCCTAACCTCCCCAGGCGGGGCAGGTCGGTGAGCCGCTTCTGCATACCCCAGTGCCTCCGGAAAGCAGTGGGTAATGTAGGCCATCATGGATTGGAAAAGTGGGGGAGGAACTGCATCATGGTCCCTGGACCGCGTGCCAGAATCGTCCTCCGAAATCTCATCCCACGGATCCTCGAGGTCACCCTGTGCTGGACCCAGGGATCCAGGTGGGAATGGTGGATCAGGATCCCTCATGGACCCGATCCAAGATCCAGGTGGCGCAACTTGATGGCGTGTAGTAGCCAAATGGATCTGATCCTGGTGGTAGAAGGCATGTGAGGAGGGGGCTGACAGACCTCGAGCTCCTGTGTGCCTTGTGGACCGAGGGGGGGATTTAGGCCTTGCCTGTGTAACACCCCCCTCTGGCTGTGTGGGCTTGACCGAGTCCTCAGTCAAAGTGCCCTGGTAATACACAGTCTGACCCTCACCCCGGGTCAGTGGGCGGGAGTGGTGTACAGAAGACACACACCTGTCCCAGCCCTGGTCACATCCTGAGGGAGATTCTGGACGTGGTGGAGCCAGATCTCCCCCCACTACAGGACGTGACCGCTTGATCCTCCACTGAACATCCTTGGGTGGTCTAGATTGCTTACCCATGGAATGAGGATCAAATGGTGCCTGATCTAAACCTACACCACCCCTATGCCTCTCCTTCCCCCGGTTTCCCCCCACCGGCACACCAGCTTGGAGTGACTGCACACTCTGCCTTGCGCTGGGGCCGGGAGGGGGGTTGGTAACGGACTTCACCGTACCGTGAACCGAGGGTAAGGAGGGAGCTGAAAGAGAGACAGGATTAGGAGCTAATCTATTCTCTACCTCCTTAGACACCATCTCTGATAACATGGTAGGGAGTGAAACACTGTGGCTCCCTTCAGGAAAACCCAGGAAGGCTGCAAATCCTTTAAAGAAAACAGACATATCAGGTGGAGAATCCTTAGAAAGCACAGGAATCTGAGACACTGAATCCTCTGGGCCCACCGAACCACCGGTTGATCCCGAGGCGTGAGAGGTGGGGGAGGAGGGGGGATGGTTCCCAACCCTAACCTCCCCATGTGACTGACTTGAAGTGTGAGGGGCCTTCTTCCTAGCCTTATACTCACGCCTCTTCTGCAATGTCCGCTGGTATTTAAGGGCACTGAGAACCAGCTTGGAGCTCCAATCAGCACACTCCTGACACCTGTTGTTTACATCACAACAACCACCACGACAGGGAATACATACGGTATGTGGATCATTCCTTACACCTCCAAGTACTCTCCCGCAGCCAGAAGATGCACAGACTCTCCTGGAGAAGTGTGTTGTACCACTCCCTGAAGACATGGAGTGAAGTGGAGAGGAAGAGCCATGAGAGGAGCCGGGACTGACAACATGGCGTGGTTGAGCCTCCCTCCTTGCGTCAGCTGGTTGAAGGCCCGGCGGAGGGGAGGCCCGTTCGTCACCATTAACCATAGCAGAAGGTGACAGGAAACCCTCCTGGAGGTCAGGGAACTCAGCCATATGGCCAAAAACGAAAGACAGATGGGCAGTGACAAAGAAAGCACTGTAGAAACCTGAGTCCGCTTGCTAGCGCGTCTCAAGAAAGAATGACGTCAGCTGAGGGAGACAGGGTTGTCTTGAGTTGCCAGAGGTCGCCAAGGGTGGAATACGACACGTAATTTAAATGTGGTAATAGACGGATGGGTAGATAGAGAGCATTGTAAATGCTAATATAAGAAGCAGGTTGTATGTGAAACAAATATTGTATTTTGGTATATTTTAATGATTTATTTGAAGAACAAACATTTACATTAGAGAGCAACAGCTGAATTTAACCCAGTGATGTACTAAAAACAGCATAATTTTAAAGTTATATATCCAGATCCAGATATATTTCACCCACAGTCAACTTAGGACTGTATAGGAGAAAGCTTCCCAGGCAAACTACAACCAGGGAGAAGCGAAGCAGCTGACGTTTGTTGACTCGACTGTGGGGAGGTAGAACGTGAACTGAAGGTAGAATGGTAGTAGAGCGTCTCATTGGGTACCGCTGTGACGTCAGTTAAATATTGTGACGTGAAATATAAGGTAACAGCATCTTGAAAAGTTTTGTCAAAATAACAAAAAATTTGTTTGAAATTCCATTTGGAAGTTAGTAATGCAAAATATTATTACAATTAAATACTTTGAAAAATTCAGACTAAGATTGTTTCCTGTTCATGGACTGTGATGGAGATTGTTCCCTACTTGACAATTTATAGGTAGATTTGACTTTACTGACACTGCAAGGGACTGAGTAAATGTATTGGATATGACTCTGTAGGCATTGATAGTGGATCATGATGTTCTGTTGGATTCATATGATTAGAAGTTGCAGAATGCCCCCGGTGGTGACCGAGTGGTAACTTGAATACTTATTGATTGTATTAATTCCTGAAAAATGCTCATCATCTTTTCATATGCATTTATGCTCGCAATTACATAAACATAACTTCAGATATCATATGGTCACTGGACAGCAAATGAAAATAGGACACATGAATTATTTTTTAATAGTAAAATTTTACTAAATTGTCATTTACTAAGGTATGGTAGGTCCGCTAAAAATAATGTTTAAGAAAAACATTCTCAGTTGAATGGCACTACTGATTCACATATATTTGTCAGTGCGCAAGCGACTGTTGCAATTTTGTCCACTGTTGGAATACCATCATCGCACATAAGAAAGTCTATTGGTAACTTGCCCTGCAACATCGTGTATTTGTTTCGAACAAGGCCGATGACCCTTTCAACATGGATTCTTACATGTGAAATTTTTCTTGTTGTCTCAACATCCACTGGAAATAACTGCGACTTCCCTTTTGTGAAACTTGGTGTGTTCACTTCTGCACAACACATACCTACACTGTCAGTGATATCAAAACCCCTGTCAGCCAACACGAGATCTCCAGGTAAAAGTTTTTCAAGCAGGCCACAACTTTCAGTTATATATTTGTCACTAGCTCTACCACCCCAAGCCTTTGACAGAAAGGAAATTGATCCCTGTCGTATAATGCCGATGAGAAATTTCACTGTGTTGTTATGTTTGTACGAGGACCATGTCTGTGCTCTTGCTAGGATGTTCTTCGATCACTGAATAAATATCTCAAAACAGTCAATTATCACTGCTGTTTTGTGTCCAAAATGTTTTTTAAATTCCACATGCATGGTCTGTCTTAGTTCCTCTCTGTCTGGCCAGTACAGCATATGTTTGAGTCTTACATATAACAAATGTATTACAATTAAAAATGTTCTGGACACTGTTGATGATGTCTGGAATCTGTATGCCAAATCCTGAATAGGTAGGTTGAGCTTGATTCTCATCAATGTCATCACCAATCTCCTAATTTGGCCAAGTTCTGTGTTGGTTCTCGGTTTTGGAATTAAATCCTTCACAAAATGGAACAGTACCATTAGAGTGGTGAACCCTGGGAGCCCGGTGTAGAATCTGACTTTGTCGTCCTGACCAATGAATCCTTCTTCACTGAACTTCGAATCATTTAATTGTTGCCTTAGTGCGATGTTTTCTGTTATAAGCCTCTGAATTTCACTATCTAGTTGGCTTTCTTTCAGTGGGTCGGCACAAGTTCCTTTTGTTTCAGAATTACGGGAAGGCTCAAGGGCACCAAGTAAAGAAAACTCACACACAGGCCTTGGTTTCACATCTGGAAGGTCTTCGTCATTAACTAGTGGTACAAGTTCATTAAATAGGTCAATTAATGCCTTGGCTGCATTATGCTTCTCTTTGGTTTTCTGTCTGTCAACAGCTCTGTTGTATCTAGAAAGATAAATTCATATATATAATTAATACTTTTATTTCTTGTCTCCGAAAATATCAATCAATAATCTTGGTTTTAATGTGCTTTTTCGTTGGCCCCTTTTTTCTCAAATAAATCATTTTGTACGAACATACATGGTGTGTACCAATTTAAAATTGTATGTGTGGCTTTATATGAACCTTAATTATAATTCACCACAGCATTCAGAGTCACATTATATATTAATACCATACAAATTGGAACATAGTCTCCATCAGAGATGTAACTGTATGCATATTTTATCATTCCTTTGTTGATCTCATTTATATAAAGATATTTAGAAGGTTCAAATACTGTAAAGAAGGATCAGTAGATGCCTAGCTGTTTCATAAGTAAAGGCGATCACATTGCTTATAGAGACATGTTCACGTCACTCATTGCTGACAAGAGAAGCGCGCTCGCAGGATGTGATCGAGGTGAGATCTGTTTATTTCTTATATATTGTGGTATAAATTGACTGTTATGATGATTTATTGATTGTAAGCATTACTTGAAGTGTATGACAATGCCATGAGAATGTATGTGTATTCGTTCTGTGACTGGAAATGTATATTTCAGTTCTTTACGACATGGTAGAGCCAGCCAGACATGGCATAGCTAGCCAGACATGGCATAGCCAGACATGGTGAGGCAAAAGAGAGGACTGAGCTTCAATAAACGTCATCGGGAAATACGGGTTTCTGTTCACCCTGGTGAGGAAGCATGTCCTGCCATGCCTGTAAAACAGTTCACATTAATTGGAAGCCTGCGAAAGCCGCTACAGTAAAGAACTCGTCTCAACAAATGTGAAGATTGCTACGAGACGAGGGGACGCCACCTCACCCTAAGAAATCCCTTGTGTCAGCATTTCTGCCCCGGATACAAGCCGCACCCACAACAACGCCACCCCCACAGCCTCCATCTTATAATGCATCAAGGTCACAGGCAAGAGATTGTAGCTACACTGTAACAGTTCCTATATGGTAATATTGCCCTAAAATAGATTTGAATAGAGTGGATAATCTAGAAGTTAGGATATTTGTTCAGTGTAGCTACTCCCTCAGTATATTTTTAATAATGTCTAATATTGAGGAGAAAGGTGCCGTAGGTGGTCTGATTGAAGATGAGAGGGAATGGCAGGCGGGTAGAGGCGTACAGAGCCATGTTGGAGGTGCTAGGGAGAGATTGCCAACCGCGAAAGGGAAGGAGTATAAAATTACTCAAGTTATAGAGAAGGTGGGGTTCTTTCAACGCAAATGGAAAAAATTTGTAAACAGAATTGGTAAAGGTATGGAAGAAGCATCCAGTCTCATGCACTTAATCAAAATGTCTGATGAAGAAATGGAATTGTATGTTAACTATGTTAGTGCATGTATGGAACTTAAAGATCTTAAGCAAGAAGAGTCGGATGAGTTAGATGAGTTAGAGAACCTTAAAACAGATGAACAGATTCACCAAGAAACTGTAAAGGATTTTAAGAGTAAGAAATTGGAGATACTAAGTGGTAAAGAATCTGTATTTTCTGATGCTAGTAAAGGTTCTAGTAGACATTCTAAAGCATCTAAGGCTTCCTCTGCATCATTACTAAGAAGGCAAGAAGCGGCAGCTAAATTGGCCGTGCTTAAAGCGGAAATAGAACATCATGATAATGTAGCTGAGGCACAGGCGTTAGTGGCAAAGAGTACAGCTGAATTAGCCAAAAGAGAAAAAATGAGAGACATAGCAGCTGTCAGTGCAGAACTTGAAGCTCTAAATGAAGTTGAAGAGGATGATAGAGGGATGCTTCCAAGTGATGATGAAAGTGTAGGGAGGCAACAACATCTTCAACAATATTTAGAGGTACAAAGCAAAGATGTATCGCTACTGCAGTCTGATTCAGAGATAGATTAAGCCATGCCTCATAAATGTGTTACATTCTTCCCTAAACATGGATCTAAGGGTAAATCTCATAGTCTAATGAATGAGGAAGGATTAGATGTTAGTAGAAGTACAAACGTTAATGCTCAAGCAATGAATCTCAACCCCTTAGCTCATAGTTTCATACCTCCTAGTAACTATACTCCTACTAATAATGTCAAACAGTCCTGTCAGTCTCTTTCCACTCCTGGTAGTAATCCTGTTACTTATATACCTGTTCAAGGATGGAGTTTACCTCCAATAGAGCCTCCAATTTTTAGTGGAGAACCCATGGAATTTCCACTCTGGATAAAAAAGTTTAAAACCTTTGTGGAAGCTAGGACAACTGATGCATCAGAGAGACTTGCATATCTTGACAAATATACAAGTGGTGAGGCAAAGGAAGCCATAAGAATGTTAATGTATTTAAATACTAACCAAGATTATGACACAGCAAAGAGAATTCTCTGGCAAAGATTTGGAAATGAAAGTGTAGTTGCCAATGCTTACATGAAAAGGTTGTCAGGATGGCCACAAATTCCTCAAGACGATGGTCCAGCCCTAATGAAGTTTTCAGATTTTTTAGAATGTTGTAGGGCAGCTATGCATTCTATTCCTCACTTGTCATTCCTTAATGATCCCAGAGAACATAGGAAATTACTAACAAAACTTCCTAGATCTATAATTAATAGTTGGAATGCGAAAATAAGTAAACATTGTTATAGCAGTTCTCAGTATGGGCCAGGGCAGTACCCACCTTTTGAAAGTTTTTGTAAATTCATCAACTCACAAGCTCATGCAGCATGTGATCCTTTTACTTCATACAATGCTGTGGTCATGGAAGCAAATGACAGTGGTAAAGGCAATGCAAGCTTGAACAGGAATAAGAGTAATAGGTCATATACCATGACTAAATTCAGAGGAAGTAAAGGTTTCATTACAAAACCATCTGAGGAAAGGACAGCTAGTTCCTTTAACAGTAAAGTAAATGTAGAGACTATGAAACAAGACTTTAAAGGAAAGGAAGGAAAGAGACAATTTTGTCGCTACTGTAAAGAGGAGCATGATTTAGAAAATTGTAAACTATTTGTAAAACTTGATCCTGATACAAAGTTTACATTTATCAAAGAAAAAAGATTATGTGCAGGATGTTTAAATTGGGGTCACATCAAGAAAGACTGTAGGAGAAAGAAATCATGTAAGGTATGTCAGAGATTCCATCCCACCGTTCTCCATAATGATGCTTTAAGATCTCAGACTCAAGAAAGACCAGAACGGGTAATTGATCTCAAGAAAAACGATGAAAGACCAGTTGTAATAAATGAGGTTAAGGTCAAACAGTCAGTTGCTGGAGACACACACACTTTAATAGTACCAGTGTGGATGTACCAAGAAGGTAATGAAGGGAATAAAGTGTTAGTGTATGCATTGTTGGACAATCAATCTGATGCTTGCTTCGTGAAGCAAAGTCTCTTAGATGAGGTGGGAGTGAGTGGACCGCAAATTTCTTTGCAAACTTCCACAATAAATGGAGAAGAGACAATTGTGTGTAATAAAGTCTCTGGACTTATAGTACGAGGCATCTATGATGAACGAGATATAGAGCTTCCACATGCATACTCTAGAGAGAATATCCCAGCACGACGAGATCAGATTCCTAGAAGGGAGACAGCAGAAGGGTGGTCCCACTTATCTCTAATTGTTTCTAAACTCATGCCATATAGGTCAGATGTAGAAATAGGACTTCTGATTGGAGTGAATTGTAATGAAGCAATAGAGCACAGGGAAGTAATCACAGGGGAGTCTGGAGAGCCCTGTGGGATAAGAACAGAGTTAGGATGGGGCATCCAAGGAAGGGTTGCTGTTAGTCAAGGCTTAGAAGATAATATCCTGACAGTATTTAGAACATTTGTACAAGAGGTCGAGATAAATCAGGAAAAAAGGGTAAGCTTCTTAGTCGTTCCATCAAGGACTAAGGAGATAATAAATCCTTCGCAAGTAAAGGATATGTTTGAGCTTGATTTCAATGAAAGGAAGTCAGCTGATGTTCTATTATCGTATGAAGACAAAAGGTTTATGAATAAAATGAAAGCTGGAGTACATCAGCTGGAAGACAGGCATTACGAGTTGCCTCTTCCTCTTAAAAACGACAATGTCAAGCTTCCAAACAATAAAACTTTGGCAGAGCATAGATTAATGAAGCTAAAAAGCAGACTTGACAAAGATAAACAACACCATGATAACTATAAAGTGTTCTTGGATAATATGATAGATAAAGGCTATGCAGAGGTTGTGCCTAAGAAGGATCTAAATAAGGATGATGGTCAAGTTTGGTACATTCCACATCATGGAGTGTATCACTCTAAGAAACCAGGGAAACTCAGAGTGGTATTTGACTGCAGTGCAAACTATAAGAGTCAGTCTTTAAATGGCCATTTGTTACAGGGTCTAGACCTCACCAACAAATTGGTAGGGGTACTTTGCAGATTTAGGCAGGAACCTATTGCATTTGTTTGTGATATAGAAGCAATGTACCACCAAGTGAAGGTGAATCCAGAGCACAGGGACATGCTTAGGTTCCTTTGGTGGAAAAATGGTGATGTAACTAAAGAAATTGTTGAATACAGAATGACGGCTCACTTGTTTGGTGCTACATCGTCTCCAAGTATTGCCAATTTTGCATTAAAGAAGGCTGCAAACGACCATGAATATCTGTGTGGTTCTGATGCAGCAAATTTTATAAGAACAGATTTTTATGTTGATGATGGCCTTAAGTCAGTGGCAACAGTGAATGAAGCCGTCACTCTGATGAAACAAAGCAAGGCAATATGTAGCATGGGAGGTTTCAACCTTCATAAGTTCTTGTCCAACAGTAGGGAAGTACTAGAAACGACATCTCCTCATGAAAGAGTGAATGTTGTTAAGAATTTAGATCTTAGTAAAGAAACACTGCCCATGGAAAGAACTCTGGGAATTCAATGGTGTATAGAGTCTGACACTTTTCAATTTAGGATACAGTTGAAGGATAAACCACTTACGAGAAGAGGTATTTTGTCCACTGTGAGCTCTGTATATGACCCGTTAGGTCTAGTGTCACCTGTTATTCTTGTGGGCAAACAAATCCTTCAAGAATTGTGTAAATGTGGGTCTAATTGGGATGACGAGGTGCCAGATAATGTCAGATCTAAATGGGTAAAATGGAGAGATGAGTTGCACAAGTTGGAAGACCTCAGAATACCTAGATGCTATAAACCTGAGTCATTTGGAGAAGTCAAGAATGTTGAATTGCATCACTTTTCAGATGCCTGTCAAGATGAATATGGCCAGTGTTCTTACATTAGATTGATTAACGAAACTGGTAAGATACACTGTGCTTTAGTCATGGCAAAATCGCGTGTCACGCCTCTAAAATCCATCACAATTCCCAGATTAGAACTTACAGCAGCAGTCGTGTCAGTTAGAGTTCATGCATTACTCAGGAAAGAACTTAACTACAAAAATGTAAAGGAAGTGTTTTGGTCTGACAGCAAAGTCGTCCTTGGTTACGTAGCAAATGAGTCAAAGAGATTTCATGTGTATGTAGCTAACAGAGTACAGCAAATTAGAGACGAAACCTCACCTGATCAGTGGAAATATGTAAACACAGAGAATAACCCAGCTGATCATGCATCTCGAGGAATGACAGTATAGGAATTAATTAAGACCAAGAACTGGTGGAAAGGACCAGAATTCCTTTGGAATCAGAATGAAATTACTGACTATCCTCGATGCAAGATTATAGATGATGATGATCCAGAGGTAAAGAAGATTGTATGCCATGCTGTATCTGCAAATGTACAAAGGCCTTCACCCCTCTTAAAGAGGCTTGAACATTTTTCTAAGTGGTTTCATGCTAAGAGAGCAATTGCTGTATGCCTGAAGCTTCAGCATAAATTCAAATGTATCAGAAACCGTGACACTATAGTCAGCCAAAGCCAATATGTACCAGTGACGGTAGCAGAAATAGCAGAATCAGAGAAGGAAATAATAAGACAAGTTCAAGTTGAGGCATTTCAAAGCGAAATAACTATGCTAAAGGGTAACATTGAAGATTCTGTATTCAGTAAAGACAAGAGGAGAGGTAAAGCAGTAGCCAGGACAAGTTCATTATACAAACTTGATCCCTTTATAGATAGGGATGGCATAATGAGAGTAGGAGGATGATTAAGACAGGCTAACGTTCAAGATACCCTAAAACATCCAGCCATCCTTCCAAAACAGTCACACATCACTAATCTCATCATATGCCATCACCATGAAAGGGTCAGTCATCAAGGCAGGGGTATAACTTTAAATGAGATAAGATCATGTGGTTATTGGATTATAGGAGGATCTTCACTTGTGTCTAGGCATATTTCCAAGTGCGTTATTTGCCGCAAAGTTAGAAGTGACACACAAGAACAAAAGATGGCAGACTTGCCCACAGATAGACTGGAACCCTCACCTCCATTCACTTATTCGGCAGTTGATTTCTTTGGCCCCTTCTTTGTTAAACAGGGTAGAAACGAGCTAAAGAAATACGGAGTACTTTTCACTTGCATGGTGTCGAGAGCAGTACATCTTGAAACAGCAAACAGCATGGATACAAGCTCTTTCCTCAATGCTTACCGTCGTTTTGTAGGGCGACGAGGCCCAGTTAGACAGTTGAGATGTGACCAAGGAACGAACTTTGTGGGAGCCAAAACTGAACTTAAAAAATTTTTGACAAGTAATGTAAGACAAGAACTTATGAAGGACCAGTGCGACTGGATAGACTTTAAAATGAATGTGCCCAATGTCAGCCATATGGGTGGTGTATGGGAGAGGCAGATACGAACAGTAAGGAATGTATTGTCAGTGTTACTTGATCAGCATGGTGGTCAGTTAGATGATGAGACCTTGAGGACATTTCTAGTCGAAGCAGAAACCATAGTTAATGGTCGTCCTCTAACGATTGACGGCTTAGAGCCCTTAACACCTAACATGTTGCTGACTATGAAAACAAAGGTAGTGCTGCCTCTTCCAAACACCTTTGAGAGAAATGATTTGTACTGTAGAAAAAGATGGCGTAGGGTGCAATATTTGGCTAATGAGTTTTGGTCAAGATGGAAAAGAGAGTACATGCAATCCTTGCAAGTTAGACAAAAATGGACCAAAACTCGAAGAAATCTTATGGTCAATGATGTTGTTATTGTAAAGGATCACAATCTGCCAAGAAACAGTTGGAGATTGGGTAGAGTCATAGAAGCTTTGCCTGATAATGACGGTCTTGTAAGAAAGGTTAAGCTCATGATGGCAGATTCTAATATTGACAATCAGGGAAAACGTACAAGATGTATAAACATAATGGAAAGACCTATCCACAGTCTTGTTCTCTTGGTAGAATGTGACCAAGTTGAAGACCAGGGTATCCCCGCCAAGGAGCCTTTGTAATTTAAGTGCCTTATGATGTGCCAGTATTAGTTTTAAGGCAAATTGTCTTTTAGTTTTTAAGATAAATTGTTGTACAATTTAGGGGAGCCATGTAACTGTATGTATATTTTATCATTCCTTTGTTGATCTCATTTATATAAAGATATGGCATAGCCAGACATGGTGAGGCAAAAGAGAGGACTGAGCTTTAATAAACGTCATCGGGAAATACGGGTTTCTGTTCACCCTGGTGAGGAAGCATGTCCTGCCATGCCTGTAAAACAGTTCACATTAATTGGAAGCCTGCGAAAGCCGCTACAAGAGATATAAATATACGTCTCTGTCTCCATATGACCAATTGGGTTGGATTTTAATTATAACTACCAGTGTACATATGATATTCATTTCTTGAAATAAAATTACATTCCATTCCTCAGTTCAAAACAGATTATATTGTACACAGAATATTTTCACTGTACCTTTTAACTGAACTCTTGAATTTTTTTATCAGACTTTTTTGGTGAAAGGTTGCCTGTAAGCTTAAGAGTCGGTGCCCAGTCTGGATTGGCCCTGTCGTACAAAGCTGCTGGTTTTCCTGAAAATGTTAAGAAAATATATATTAAAAACATTATACTTACTAATTATTTAATTATTAATGCACTCATATATTTCTTAAGCCCCGCACAACAAAATTTGTGGTTTCATTACATTATACACCATCAAATTAGAAACCTAACATAAGGTATATTTTAAAGTTGTTCTCAACTTTATTTTGGATTGTTATCATGTGTAGAAATATAAAAATAATTTAGATTAATTAAATTAACATGATTTGAATTATAAATTCATTTAAACATTTACCACAGATTTATTACCTCATTGAGCTAAATTTATAAGATATACGGTCCCTGTGATCGAAGGCTTACTTCATTATATTGTGAATTTATGATTATAATCAAAAACATAAAGTCTGCAATCATTCATTTGCTTAGATCGGGGATGCATGCATATGGTGGGCGTTTCAACTTGGTAAAAATCGAATGTTTTCATCCCAATATTTCAATGTTGTTGTTGTTGTTGTTGTGTTAGGGCCGGAACCACTTTAGGGTCCCATGAGCCCTGGCGTCGTCCTGTGGAGGTTACAGACGTGGCAGCTGTCCCGTCTTCCTATGGAAGGCGCAGGTGATAGTGATGGGCGCTTTGTGAACGAGTCGGTTCTTAGAGCCGGCTCTTCCAGATGAACGAGAAGAGCCGGATCTTTCTCGAGAGCCGTTTGAGATTTTTTTTGAGAGCCGTTAATTTTTTTTTCTTCTAGTTTTTCCATATTTTTGCAATTTTCTAACAAAATGCAAAAATTACCGATTGTTAATAATTATAGTAATGATAATAATAATAATACTTACGAGAATGAAGCCTATTCATAGAAATTATATAGTAAAATAGTTAAGTTACCCCTTAAAGTTAACAAAGAAAATTGTATTTCCAAATGCTTTGGCCTCTAGCAAAGAGGGATAACTCAACACATAAAACACATATATATGAATAATTCAGAAAATATATGGTGTATATGGCAGGCCAATGATGTGGAATGTACACTATAATATTCCCTACAACATATCGGTAAATGAAGAC
>JAXIVD010000123.1:0-27500 GCA_036785275.1 Cancer borealis | reverse complement strand
ATATTAGCAGGGCCATAAAGGAACTAAAACCCAACGCAGCAGCTGGTCCAGATGGAGTACCAGCCATCCTACTCCTTCAGTGCAGTGAAGCCTTGGCACGACAGCTACATAAACTCTGGCGGTGTTCCCTGGATGCAGGTATTGTGCCAAGGCTGCTCAAAGAAGCAAAAATCTGCCCCATCTACAAAGGTGGAGACAGAAGCCTGGCTAAAAATTACCGGCCAGTGGCACTCACCTCCCACCTTATCAAGATATTTGAAAAATGTGCCAGGAATAAAATTATGGAGTACCTGGAGACACACAACTTATACAGTGAAAACCAGCATGGCTTCAGAAAAGGCAGGTCCTGTCTTTCCAAACTGCTGGAACACTACGACTGGGTGCTGCATAACCTAGCGAAAGGTAGGAATGTCGATGTAATGTTCCTCGACTTTGCCAAGGCCTTTGACAAAGTCGACCACGGCATCCTCCTCCACAAGGTAAATGAGCTCGGCATAACAGGAAAACTGGGCAGGTGGCTACACAGCTTCCTCACAGGCCGAGTACAGACAGTGGTAGTAGATGGTCACAAATCAGAAGAGGCTGACGTGGTCAGTGGAGTGCCCCAGGGTTCAGTCCTGGGCCCTCTTCTCTTAATGCACATGGGAGACATCGGCCAAAGGATGGAAGACTCAACCCTCTCATCATTTGCCGACGACACCAGTGTGAGCTGGGCCATCACCAGCGCTGCAGACGTAACTCACCTGCAGCAAGACCTCAACTTGGTGTATGACTGGGCCACAAGAAGCAATATGCAATTCAATGAAGATAAACTTGAGTTGCTAAGACATGGAGTGGCCCAGGACATTAAGGAAGGAACCAAGATAATGACTGAAGGAGGACTGGAGATTACCCCACGCCAGCATGTGAAATGTCTGGGTGTGTTCCTGAGCGAGGACTGCTCCTTCCAACACCATATTGCAGAGACAGTAAGGAAAGCCAAAGGAATGGCAGCTTGGATCCTAAGGACCTTTGCCACCAGGGAGCCAGAGGTGATGTTGACCTCTGGAGGGTCCTGGTGCAGCCCATCCTGGACTACTGCAGCCAGCTGTGGTCACCACACAAGCGTGGGGACATACAGCGGCTGGAGGAAGTGCAGAGGTCCTTCACAAGACAAGTGAACGGAATGAGGGACACATCCTACTGGGGCCGCCTGCAGAAACTGGGTCTGTACTCTCAACAAAGGAGACGGGATAGATACAGAGCCATATACATCTGGAAGGTGCTGGAAAAACAAATCCCCGACCCCACACCCTCAACAATACAAGCCCATGTCAATGAAAGGACGGGCCGCAAGTGTGTCAGGAGGAGCCTGCCATCCGGTGCCTCTCCCAAAGTCAAGACCCTGCTGGCCTCCAGCCTTACTCACGATGGGCCCAAAATTTTCAATACCCTCCCCAAGGAAGTGAGGGACATCACTGGCTGCACTGTGGAAAGATTCAAGTCTGGATTGGATAAATTCCTCAGGACAGTGCCTGATGAACCTGCAGTGCCAGGCTACACGGCAATCTGCAGGTCATCAAACTCAGTGCCAGACCAGGTAGACCTAATGAGTCAGGATACCAGGTCGGGAAGCAGCGGTGGACCACCACGACTGTGAGGCATAGACCTCTAAACAACACTAAGTAAACCAAGTAAGTAAGTAAGCAGCTGTCCGCTAGGATGTGACTTTGTGCAACTCTGCTCTCGTGCCTCTCGAGGCGAGTGAAGCTAGTGAGGGCTTGGGGTTGGGTGAGAGGATTTGTTACCCTGATGGAGATGCAGAAGTAGCGGTAGGTGCAGGTAGGTGACCCTTTTGGGGAGGTTAGTATTCATGGGAGGTGGCTCCTAGCTAGATCTGATTGAAGTATTTAAGTGGGTGAAGGATTTTAATAAGGGGGATGTAGGAAAAGTTCTTACGATCAATAGTCAGGATAGAACAAGAAAAAACGGATTCAAACTAGAAAAATGTAATTTAATAAAGAAATAGGCAGAAATTTGTTTACAAATAGGGTTGTAGATGATTGGAACAGACTCAGTCATCAGATAGTGCACAGACACTAGGAAGTTTTAAGAAAGGACTAGACGGGGATGAGAGGTGGGTATAGGTAATAAGGGAATACTGGAGTAACAGGAACTATCTAGTGGAGGCCTCCGGGCCTTTTGTAGCTTCCTTATATTTTTATACGAGATTTTGCAACTTGGATTTTTCTGGATTCGGTAATAAAATGTAAAAATCTTTTCTAACCTAACTAACTGAACCGAACCTATCCTAACTTAACCTAACCATAATCAAACCTAACAAACTTAATCTAACCTAACCAACATAACATAACACAACATAACATAACTTCAAAGGCGTTTTGCGAGGTAAATAATGGTGAGCACCGCCTGAAATCTTCACATGTGTTGAGTACACTATGTATAGTATATACGATTTCATATTTATAATAAAGAGGTGGAGCAGTAGTTGTAAAGAAATATCAGATTCTTATGTATCATTAAATTCTATTTCAAATGAAAAATTTGTCAAAATAAATTCTGATTTAATCTGTTATTTTTTATTCTAGAATAGAAATCACCAACCCAGGCAAATAGATAGGTGATGAGTATAATGGGTTTAGGAAAGACAGAAAAGGTAAAGACTTGTAAGTGGTTATTATGTTGGTCTCAAATTTACTGTACATGAGTTATGTATATTAGGAGTGAATATATAGGAGGCACAGGAAATGAAACAAATTATACACTCCTTTTATGGTTCGTTAATGTGTTAATTACTAGGAAATATAAATAAATAAGCAATATTAGCAGCACTTGACTTGCTGTATGAACATGGTGAATGAACACAACTTGAAAATGAACTAGTAATCCGGGGCATTAAAAGTGTGATGTGACACAAGTGGGTTCTTGAGGAAAATAAATTGTACCAAAAACCAGTGTTTCCTAACAATATAAATGTCAAAATTTTTTGACAATTGCATTTAAAATTGTTTCAGTCATTTGAGTATGCAGCTCTTTGCTAATTTGATTGATACTTCTGCATCATATCAGTCAAATTACCCAGAACTCACCACAAGGAGGTGGCTGCATATCGAGTTCCATCCCCCTAACCTCTTAACTTCAATTTTATCTTGGCGTTCATCCAAAAAAGTTGTAGGGGTGTATTGTATTCTGATACTGTCTGCTTGGGCTGAAAACTGAGGGGGAGTAGCTGGTATTTTAACTTGTATCCATGTAGAATTCTTGCATGTTCTGCATATGAACAAAAATTCGTTCATCCTGACAGATTCACAATCAACGTGAAATAAATTGTTGCACAGAACACACTGAATCATGTCCCTCTGCAAAACTTTAGGGAGTCTACAGTGGCAGTGAACGTAAATCTCATATTTTATTTTCGGTAATTCCAGAGGTCTTGGTGGCATTACAACCGGGAATGGTTCCATAGCATCAATTTTGAAGTAATATGCAAGGTGACTCCTCATTTGACGTTGATCAAAATTTTGCGTTTCTGGAGATAACCCATAGCAGAGACTTGTAGCGGTGGCTATTGCAAATAAACCACAGTCTGAGGATCCTGTCTGCTGTTTGATGCAGGCATATTGAACAGTTATTGTAGACAAAGATGTTTTTAATAAGGCAGCTATCTGGCAGTTGAACTTATCATTATTTTCATTAACGACAGCCATGCTGTCATAAACGTTAACTGTGCCAAGATTGCAACCAATGTTGCTCACAGTTAACCAATGGTTGTTGTTGACATGAATGATTTGAATCCATTCACCTGATGGAGCAACAACTTGGTTACAGTTTGCTGTTTCCAATGTTGTGGTTGACTGAAACCCAGACAGGGAAGGGAACCTGCTTCCAAGTAACTGCTGAGCATGGTCAACATGAATATCAGTTAACCACATGCCTGGGACCTCAACTTCACATGCAGCTACATGAGGATGGTTGTGAGGAGGTGCTACATGAAGTTTAGACTGTTGTTTGGAGGAGGGGTTTTCCAATTTGCTGTCACCTGCAAACCAGAAAAAATAAACATTAGCGTCCTGAAAATATAGATTTTTGCAGTAAAATATTCCTGTGCTTGATGATGCACAACTATTAAACATTATCAAGTAAGTGTGACTTGGTGGTACAGAGACTAGTGTACTAGAATCACAGCCTAGATATCCCAGAATTGACACCTTCGCCAAATGGAGAATGTTTAGATTATTTTCTCAGACATGGTTACCTGTGTTCACATAACAAAGAATAGGTATGGAACATATGACTAAAGTTATGATTTTGCAGTTCTGACGGTACTAGAAGGCTATCAACTTGCCCTCCTGAGAGTGAGAGTATGTGTGTGTGTGTGTGTGTGTGTGCGCGTGTGCGTGCGTGTGCGCACTTTATGTAATTTTGAGGTACAGGAAAAGGAGCCATACTAAAGCTCATGTTATCAATATCTACTAGCATCCAATTTAGCTTTAAATTCATGTATCATTTTCACACACACAACCTCCTTGTCTAATTTATTTCACACTTCTGCCCTTTTGTGCGGAAAGCTGTACTTAATAATATCTGTCTTACAAATTGCTTTCTATGGAAAAGTTCCAATTTACTTACCAAAAAAACAACACTTCAGATGGAGAGAGAGGTGGTTGCTCATCATGCACTGAAGTGTCAGGAAAATGCATTTCCCTGGGGATAAAATATTTCATCATCAATGGGGGCACACAGTGGGGAGCACATCACCTTGTCCACTCTACAATACCACTCCCAGGTGTCACTTCAAGCAAGTCTCCAATGTAATTCACAAGACTTTGTCAAAAATTCCTTGGCCTTCTCCATGCTAAGTTGTCCCTAACTGAAGCAGCCCACCATACACGACCAGCTTGCCATATGCAGCTAATTGGCATTAACACACTATGGTAGTAATAGGCCTCACAATTGAGCAATCCCTTGTTGAACATGAAGGCATTCCAGCAGGATAAGGATCACAACTGACTTGAAGATCCAGATTCTAGTTTGCCTGCACATGCTTTACAAGTGTAAACTGATGTCAAACTATGAATACCTTGTTTTGGTGTGTAAATGGCTTTGCAGATGTGGACGAATTTGGTCTAAAGAGACACGAAACGAGGGTTTTTTCGGTCTTCATCATCTGTAGTGCCACTCGTTGATTGTGGTCAATGTCAAGGACTCTGAAGATTGAAGTAAAATAAAGTATAAATAAAATTTCCAATATATATCAGTGTAGGTGTGACCTGAGACTGTTCTAATACTACATACTTGTAAGGACCAATCCACTAGGGCTCCATCTTGCCTCCCTTACGAGTCATTTTCATTGTTGCGTCGCAGCACTTGCTGGCCTACACAGATGTTGAAAGTCTTGACACCCTTGCCTTGCCTTTTCTTATAGTCTGCTGTCTGCCTTTGCTGGGCTGCTTCCACTTTGGATCTACACTGTTAACATTTAAGTATATGACGAATAAGTATATGAAGAGGATTAAAAGTTGATGACAGCATCAAGGCTTCATAACTTTACTATTAATAAATAAGTTCTTTGAAGATCTGTTGAATAAGACAACATGATATACTACAGTATGTAGCTATGTCTGAAAAGTAAATCCAAATCTGCAAGTCTAACTTTTCTAGAGTAATACTGTGCAGACTAGCGGCAAGTTTGATGGGAATGGATCCTGGATATGATATATATCATATAGAACTACAATATGTGCCTAATAGACTAAGTCAGATGTGAAAGAGAAAATGAAAATATCACAAGACTGAAAGATTTAAACAGTCAAAGGTGAATTTGGGAGGGAGTCGAGTTTATCAGTAAAAGGGATGAAAGAATGAAGGAAGAGGGGAAGGGGTGGGACTTGAATGAGCAAGAGAGGAGTGCTTGGATAGAGAGAGATGGAGACTCTTCTGTCGTGGCCGCACCTTTCGGAGGTGTTCCCGGCGGGAGCGAGGCATCAGAGAATATAGATAGATAGCTGCAGGGTGACTCAATATTGTGAATGTCACCTAAAACATACATACAAAAAATTATACATACATAATGTTTGACATCTTCTTTCATTCCATGCCAAAAATAATGTTGAGATATTTTCTGATAGGTGCCCCGCCATCCACTGTGTCATTGTACAAATGGAGAATACGAGTCAGTTCATCTGGACTTCTGATGACCTCTTTTTTCCTTCTGTCTCTGGAGCCAACATAGTAGAGAACTTGCTCTGAAAGTAATATCAATAATTTAGTGTTTTTTGTGGAAGGTGTTGTAAAAAACACCAAAAATAGAAAAAAAGAAAAGAAAACAGCACAATATTGAACAATAAAATTTGTAAGTACTACAGCTTTTTGAGTGGTAGCACAAACACGATTAAAAACTTTTCTGATTGTGGAATTATTGCAGTAATAAGTAATTTTGGAATATAACAGTTTGTAAATACAAAAAACTGAATATGATGAATACTCAATTATAAATTGCATAAAGTATTTATTTGGCAAGTAAGGCTGTACTGTCAACCTACCTCAACTAGATTTTTCATTCTATATATAGCTATATTTTTTTTCCCATAATGAGTATCAATGATAATTGTTTTCTTATAGCAGCTCAAAGGATAGGACAAGTCCTGCTTGAACAAAGAAATGAAAAAAGGAGCTGGGTTCTTCTCATGTCCTTCGGAAATGTTCCACAACATTCTCACTCAGTTCTGTTTTGTCAGGGATTAGCTATTTAAGACTGAGGCACAGCTGTGACAACACCAACAATGTAGTATAACATAATTTAAAATACTTTTTACATACATACATATATTTTTACATAATCTACATACTTTTATAAGTAATACATCTCCTGCTCCCCTACTGATGGCAAGAAACTGAAAATAATGTACATAACTATGATAGTACAATACACTGGTAATAATTCTACTAAGATGGTGAGGCTTAGGAGAAAAGAAAACAAAAATCAATAAAATACCCCAATTGGTACCACTTCCTTAAAATGAACAACGGTGATCCAAAAGAATGGCTAAACTTATTCGGGAGATGTTTTGATAATCCTATCTTGAAAGACCATACTGTATACAAAGACAGATATTAAAGAAATTATGAGCTCCCTTAATTTTTAGGGGCCGCTGGAGAGAGTGCCCCGAGACTCCTCGATGCCCGCGATATGCCCTTAAGGTGTTCCGACTTTTTTTTCCGATGGCCAGGCAAACACCATCGTAACTGCTTCGGGATCAAAAGTCACCTAAGTGTGAACGAGGCCTTGCAGGGTGAGTATGAGTGCCACTATTCCTCCAACTAAGAGGAAGACCAGAATTTAAAAAAATTTTGCTTTCTCCACTTTAAAATCATGTTTTCCTTTCCCCCCACACCACCAAGTTTCTCTTCCATAGGGAAAGAGAAAAGAAAAGAATGGGTAGTGGTGTTTGAAAATAGAGTTTTGCTTTCTATTCATCTTTAGTGTTTTCAAAGATGAGTAAGTGACATAACTACCTATATCAGTGAATTGCTTATTGACTCACTTCTGTCCCTATGAAAGCCTAGGCTAGCCCCTAGGAGAAAGTGAACAAATTAGCTTATGCAAGTCGGAAACTTTCTATGGTACTTGAATCGGGGGAAAAAAACAATTAATGTTATTTACAGTAGGTAATCCATGTAAAAACCCATCACACAAAAAAACAGCAAAGCTACAGTAAACAGATAATTATAGACATGTTCCTTTGTTGAAAACAAAAAGTTAATGTCTTTTACTACATTCCTTAGTTGCCTTTATCTATGAAAGAGGATGATCGGTTCTGTAGTAACTTTAACCTAAGAAACTCTACTCACCACCTGCATGTGGTATGTTATTATAATGTCTGTAAAAGCTTAATGTGCTCAGAAACAACTTACCTGTCACTGGAAGTGCTATCCATCTCTAGTAGAAGTAAAGCCTCAGTATAGTGTAGCCTCAATGTAATTGTTCTTCCACAGAAACCTGCAGAAAGTAATGGAAGTAGGGCAAAACTAAACATTTCAATCTTTATCTCTATCACCATCACTGAAAAGTCCCTTGCCTCTCATTTGCTCATTCTTACTCACAGGGTCACTCCAAGAATTTTTTCCTAAGAACATAAGGAGACTGCAAGAGGTCATATGGCCTGCACACAGTAGCTATACTACCTATTACCACCTATCATCCCTGTAGCATGAAGTTATATAATCTTCATTTCACACACAACTACATGATTGCTACTCCTTCACTCAATACACTCAGCCTCAATTGGTACTCCATCTACCTACGAACATTTCACTCTCCATCTTTCCAATAAATATCTCTTCGGTAAAATGTTACATCTTCACCATAATGGCGTTTGTTTACAAAATAATATGGCGTCTGCACCTGGTCCAACTCCCTACTTTTGCTCATAGAGAACATTTGATAGCTTCTTAATTAACCTACTCTAACCTAATCTAAATCTAACCAAACCTTAACCTATGTTGACAAATAAAAGAACCTTGTTCAAACCAAACCAAATTTTATTTTTCGAAGAGGTCTCATATAAAACATTGAATATCTCACCAACTAAGAATTTGCGACAGAAATATAATGTAAGAAAACTTTCTCAGAATGCACCAGGTAATACAAAAATATAACCCAGAATTCTCTAGAGCGTTCTGGTGAAGATGTAAAATAATATCGGCTTCTATCATTTTGGTCATCCTTCTCTGCACTGATTCTATAACAAAATCATATCCATTCTATAATACGGTGACCAAAACTACACTGCATAGTCGAGGTGAGGTCTGACTAACGCTAAATACAATTTCAAAATAACCTCAGCACTTCTACTTTTAATACTCCTAGCAATGAATCCTAACAACCTATTAGCCCGATTTCTGGGACGGAGGTCTGAGCTAACTGTACACCCAAATCCCTCACATTCTGACCTATTCGGCATTACCCTGTTTAAACATGTTTCCTATTCCCACGCCTCATAACTCGCACAAGCACTCTCATTTCCATTTTCGTATCTACTTGTTAAGTTGTTGAAATACTTACCGCACGAAACCGTCAACGCTCAATTGGACAACTTTACAAGTTTACAAGCGAATTCGTCCCATATCGAGTGTGGCCCATTAATAACCGAAAGGAGCCTTTATTGAGGCGACAAAGATCACAAAACATGTAAGAATAATAATATTGAACACGAAAATAATGTATTTGAGTAGTCAAACCATCCCAGGAAACCATGAGCCGAATATATCATCTACCGAATTCATCATCAGAGCAGCAGTGCGACTGTTTTGTTTACAAATTTTTAGTCCCGCTCAGAAGAGTGAGTCGTGCGGCTGGCAGCAAAATCGCCTCCCGCGCACGCGCAGAGGGAGGGGGGACTTTGAGTGCAGGGGGTATCTCGAGTGAACCCACACCGGCTCGTCCTTCCTGTTTATGTTGGCCAACCACAAACGCCTTCTCTCTTCGCTGATTTTCTGTGTTTGGTCCCCCTCGTTTAGTCTGATTTTAGGAATATTAAAATAACCAAGTTTCGCTGATCCATCACGCCGATTTGTACACCCATTTACCCAACAGGAAGCAACCATCGTGTTATGTTATTGTCGATAATCACGAACCGTGACAATGTTTGTTTGCCTCTACAAATGGCGGCAGACCTCCTGCTGAGCCCCGGATGTGTGACGTCACGTAGGAATTATGTATTGCCCTAGACATATATTCTGTTCCGTAAACTTCCCAACTTCTATTATCGTTATTAAGTCTTAATTAGCCTGTTCGCAGTGAGCATTTTGATACCAGACAGCGCCAGATTTTGTAATTTTTGCCGGAAAATAAATACTTTTTTGGGCAAGTTTTACAAGCTTACACAGGTGTATTATTGCACATTAATGCGTATGAAATTTAAGTCTATTAATCTCATGATGTCTGACGGCATATGACATCGTTTGAGCCTCTATTCATAATTTCATATGATATTCTTAAGACAGCTTATATTTGTATCAAGGCAAGCAATTTGTCATTTTCTACTAATCTCAATGGGCATATACCGATACATACTTTCATTTGAATGTACCAAACAATAGGCAAATCCATGTAATGTATAGAAAATATAATTTTGTGTCGCAGACTTAATTTTTTCCAGTACGACAACTACATCCTCGGCTACTGGCAGCAAACCACAACAAACACTAGCAGGCTACTCAGAGCAACTCCTAATGGCATTGTCAGCTGCAAATGCTGTGGCAAGGGTTTATTAGAAGTAAAATGTCTCCATAGTGATAAATACCAGTCTTTTTAACGGCGCTTAGTATACTACGTCGTACGTCTGGCAGCGGTGCTGTTTTTGTTTTCTTCACTCATCACCTTCGTATATAAGACGTGACAGTGATTTCCAATATTTTTTAACATACTCAGATAAAATGTATAAGCCGAAATCAACATCCTTTTATTTTTACTGCTCATACTTACTGAAAAAATAATAATTACCTAATTGTAGCTTTATCTTATAATACAATTAACAAAGCCTTATCATGCACCAGTAAGTAAGAATAATAACATTAATATGTTTTTAATTTTAAATACACATGTGCAGTAATTCATGTCGTATTTTTTCTGCAGATCGGCTTCTAAATTAACTAAGTCACCCCTTTGCCCCGGAGAAGCGGAGAAAATTAAAAATTCTAGCGCTGATAGGTATCTACGACCCTAGCTGCGAACAGGCTAATTGCATGTGATCATTTCTACCTATTTGTATGCTACTATTTGTATTATTAATATTATTGTTAATCATTGCTGTTATTATTAGGCATTATTACTATTATTATTATTATTATTATTATTATTATTATTATTATTATTATTATTATTATTGTTATTATTATTATATTATCATTATTATTATTATAGTCACTGTCATCCCTAAATGCATAACTGATAATTTTTTTTACAGCCTACCACTGTAACACCAAGAGTACGTGCATCCTTACTTTTACCAAACCATTACCACCAAGGATCATTTACAGAAGGATATACAGCCCATCGTTAAAGTTTGGATGACGGTCGACGGTGGCGCCATCTGATGGGATGCAGTAGTAACTAATTTCTTTTTAGGGGTATCTTAGATATTTTTAATCATCCTGGTATTTTCCCTCCACAATTTCTGGACCACTCATTTAATTTATTACAAGGTAATGAAAACAATATATATATATTCTTGTTTTTTATTTTTATCAAGGGTTAAAACCAGATCATTTATATACCAAGCATGGAAACTGCTTAAGTAATGAAAGCATCGAAAGCAAAATTTTGGTAATTTTACAGATAAGATGGATAACATATATATATATATATATATATATATATATATATATATATATATATATATATATATATATATATATATATATATTGGATTTGGTGAAATACTGCAACCTAATTAAAATGTGATTATACCAAGAAAATAAACACTCATTTTGAGGTAATAATTTACACTATCATATGGAGAAAAAAAAGTAAATAAAAAGCCATAAAGCTGTTTTACGTTACATGTTGATATCAAATAAGAACAATTACCAAGCACATTGGATTAAAACCAGCCAAATAATTACATCCCATACATGTAAACTACTGCAAGCATAATTTTGTAAGTTTTACAAACAAGAACGATATTGTTCCAGAAATAATTATTAGATTAACTTCCACAAAGGAAAAGCCAGAAAAGATATTGCATATATTAAGTTATTAGTAACCAAATTGTGATGTGATTATACTAACTGCAATATAAACACCATAGCATTAAGGCGATAATCAACACCATAATATGAGATTTTGTGCAATTATGGAAATCAAATAATAAATATATAAAGCCATAAAGCTGCCTTACATTACATGTTAAATGTCAGTCAGTTAACACACATGCCAGACACTCCAAGGAGTACATGCATGAAGGAGGTGCTGTTAGAAGGGGAGTGCTTCAAGTAGCAAGGAGGGAGTGTGTGAATAGTTAGAATTGGAGGTTCTGCCGTGGCCATCCCCTCATGGGGCACTCCCAGAGGGAACGAGGCGTCAGAGACTAGGCACAATGGTGGGATGATTTAACACACCAAGCAACAAACCAGAAAGGCAGAAGCATTACATCCTAATAAAGATAGAGTGGAGGAACATGCTATTCTGTGCATATCTGCGGGCACTCATCTCCTGTCACATAAGCCTTTGAGCCTGTGGTGGCAATTAATCCGTTATGCCAGGACACAAGGACACTGTGATATCCGATATCCCACAGTTTATCTTACCCAGGTTACCCCAGGTACCTATTTATCTACCAACCCTTTTGGGAGGATGAACAACTGGGTGAGCTGTGTACCAACTGTTTTCATCTGGGATTAAACTTGGTCCAGCAGATTCATTGTCACTGCACCACTGAGGCACAGTACATCTTAGAGGATGTCATATGTATAGTATTAATGGCACAGCTGGCATTGTATATCATAATGAAAGGCAAGTACAAAGGCAGTTGACAAATACTTCATGCAACAAGCTTCCAAAATAAATACTGTTTACGGCAAAAAGTACCACAGCTTTTACCATATCTATATCTATCTATAAAATATATATATATATATATATATATATATATATATATATATATATATATATATATATATATATATATATATATATATACATATATACATACATACACAGTATACTGATACATACATTAGTGCACAAGTTCCAAACATGACATGACATATCAAAAGGCAGGTTAAGGTGAATAACTTAAAATATTTCTTAGATCAAACAAGCCAAATTAACATAGAAATTAAAGAAGGAAAAAATTAAAATGCTGTAAGAAGTAATAGATAAAAAACAACATGGTGTAATAAATATAACGGTGTTATACTAAACCCATTACAATAACGTAGATAACATTCATTCAGCACTATGTAATGCCCAAAAAAAATGTTACAAAAAGCAGAAACTTAAATTATATGAGCAAGTGGTTACAGAAATTATAGCTCAAGGCAGTGCAAGCCTTTCTCACAAAGCAATCCAACACACCATACACACGAGGCAGTGCAAGCCTTTCTGACAAAGCCATCCCACACACCATGCACACAAGGCAGTGCAAGCCTTTCTGACAAAGCAATCCAACATACCATGCACACAAGGCAGTGCAGGACTTTCTGACAAAGCAATCCCACACCCCATGCACATAAGGCAGTGCAAGCCTTTCTGACAAAGCCATCCCACACCCCATGCACATAAGGCAGTGCAAGCCTTTCTGACAAAGCCATCCCACACCCCATGCACACAAGGCAGTGCAAGCCTTTTTGACAAAGCAATCCCACACACCATGCACACAAGGCAGTGCAAGCCTTTCTGACAAAGCAATCCCACACCCCATGCACACAAGGCAGTGCAGGACTTTCTGACATATCAGTTGTTGAGTTTGTTTTCGAAGTCTTGAAACATGATTCTGCAGAAGTTTAACTGCTTTGCCTGTTGGGAAAAATATTTTATCAAAACTAAATTTACCTAAAAAGTTGTTATTGTCACCTTCCAAGGATATTTAATACTTAGCGGTTGACTATGGCAGAATATTGGCCACATTTCCCTGTTCTAGCAATACCTTACTGTGTGGTCAAGGCCATTCCTGTAGTTTCTGTCCAACATAACCGTTGCACTTAAAACTTCAATCATGTAGTCTCTATACAAACTCACCCTCATTACATCTCCAAACCTCCTCAATGTAACACACTTCCACTAATCACTCCATTCCCTTTAAAGTTGTATCCTTGCAGATATATTATGGTATAGGCCGTAATCCAAAATTACAACCTAATATATAAAATAAATAGAGTAAATTATTTAATAACTTACGTTTCTTATAAGACTTTGGTGTGAGGGTGTGAGGGTGGCCTGGTGCTGCCCGTCAGATGCAAAATAATCTGTAAAAATTACATATATTACTTACTGTGTCACCTGTTTTCACGGTATAATGCATTTTCATATCCATTACATTTTTATATTGAATGCTAGTCAACACTGTTGTAAGAGTTCTATCTTTTTTTTTAACACAAGATAAAAGTCTTACTTTTGGCTTCCCTTCCCCTCCACCCAAAACAAAATGAAAGTAATAATCAAGAAGTTCAAGACAATACTTTTACATTTGTATTAATTTCAGTTTACATTTTTTTGGTAACTTCTATTTCTAGTGTGTAGTGAATCACACACACAACAAACAGAAACAAACTACTGAAAAAATATTACAAACATACAAACATTCATGATACTAAATGTTGTACCTTGTATGCACATGAACCGTGAAGGCAATGGTTCTGCACCTAGAGTATTTGCACCCCTCAACGAGGTAGACAGGCTCGTAGGGGATGCAGTTATGCTGCCATTATCCATGGCTCTTTGGTAATGAGGCACTCTGGTCATCTTGAGAGAACGAAGAGTGAACATTTTGTGAAGCAGGTGTATGTGTGTGAAATTGAGGGTCATAGGAGTAGAGTAATGACAGTTGTAAGATGGGAAGATAGAGAAAGATTGGCTCAGTAATGTCAAAATCAAAAGTGATGGGTGAGTTCTTACCTGCACCATGATGCAAGTGAATGGTCTCCTTCACCTGAGTGGAAGTGTGGATGGCAGACGGTGAAGGAGGATTTTCATGGTTGTCTGAAGAGATGGAAATGACACACACTTCAGTGTCATTCCACTCTGTAATATTGATATCATATTAGAAGGAGAAATCTAATTGCTGGGGATCAATGGCAATACAATAGACATATAGTTGAAGAAATACAAATAAATGATACTAATAATAATTGTATAACCATACCAACACTGACATAAGGGATTGAGATGTACATGTGGAATGAAGGCTTAAAATTAAGGATACACAAAAGTAAGAATGCAAATGCAATCATGAAAAGATATGAGTTAGATGACATTATCCATGAAGGGAATCTGGAAGAAAGGGATTTAGATTGCAAGAGTTGTGGACATTGAATGTAACACAACAATGGATGAAAGTTATATGAGAGGACTGTGTTAGCTGTAAGGATAAGATTAAAACATTAATGAGACTGTGTATGACAATTATGTAAAGTGGTAATCGAGGTTGTTTGACACATGGTGATAATAAATTAGAAATAGCTTATTAAGAGTCTACATGAGGGTATCTAACAGTTAAGTGGATCAAAGGAGTAAATGGTCCTTGAAGGGATAGAGATGACAGGCCTGGCTTACACCCTTGTACCAAGCACTCTTTCAATGCTGGGATAAACAAACACTTGTGTGACGTGGTCAACTGTATGAGGGAAGTACCTAGACTCCTAGAGGGTAATGATGCTTCAGAGTTATAGACACACAAATACAACATTGCAAGAGTAGCATGTGTGGAGAGAAGTAAGTTTCACTCACTGGAACTACTTGGAGGGACTTCTCAGAAACAGACTTAAACAAATAAATATATTATTGTTATGAAAAAAAATGCCTATGAATATAACATATAATTATAAATTACTACATCCCTGAAAAAGTTACTATTGGTATCATTGGTGTTTTTTCATGAATGGTAAAAGTATAAATAATATTTGTTTCATGAAGTGAAGGATCAACGCACTATATTCAAATTACAGAGTTTTACTGGTCTGTCTTGTGTTTAAAAACGTTATTTTAACTCATTGTGCTGACTGAACATTTGTAGGATTGTAATTGTAATGGCAGGAAATACATGTAACAGATAAGTACACTCATTACAGCTAACCTGCACCAAGATCTACACTAGATGTAGTGTCCTCCAGGTGACTTGGAGCACACCAGATGGAGGGATCAGGGCTAGATACATCTTGGTGGTCCATCTCTTCAGACATAATTTTTCCAAAGTTGGTGCTATCCGAATCTGTAAATGTTAAGGTGATATGAGACAAACATCAAAGTACATGTCACGTATATTCCACTGTGATATTAATACAAGGTAAATACAGCACATGTGACATTAACAACGGGTTATACATGGGGTGGCAAACATGCTGCTTTGTTCTGCAAACTCACCTAACATAGGCTACCAAAGATAAGAATGAAGTGCAAAGTATAGTATTCATGTCTTTCTATAATTTAATAAATTGTCTTTCTTAAATATTTAAATATTAACTTACTATAATCAAGAGTCTCCACTTGAGAATGTACAAAGGAGTACGAAGGAAGAACAGACAGCAACAGTCCTACTGGACCTAACGAGGCTGTCTGCTTAGCTATACTACTACTACTATAATATCTACGTGATAGAGACAAAAGGACAGCAAAGTGGAAGGCTCCTCCCCACCCACCCCTCCCTCCAGCCGAAGCTGGCCGGAAGAGGAAGTGATACCATGTAGCATGAAAAAACTAACATGGAATTTGTATAGGAAATAAATAAAAAAACAAGGAGTAATCTATGCTTAAAAAAAAAAAAAAAAAAAAAAAAAAAAAAAAAAAATTATATATATATATATATATATATATATATATATATATATATATATATATATATATATATATATATATATATATATATATATATATATATATATATATATATATATTACGCAGTAGTGAAATATTCGACTTGGTGAACAGATGCTAAGTGCTTATCGAGTTTTTTCTTAAATGATTCAATTGTAGTACTGTTGACAATTTGTGCTGGGAGAGAATTCCAAACATTTACGATTCTATTGAAGAAAAAGTGCTTCGCTTCATTTGATCTAAAGCGCTTACCAATGATCTTGAAGCCATTGTTACGGGTGGAGCTTGTGAGACCGGTAGTTACATAATCGTTTATGTTAATATTATCAAAATCATGGAAAATTTAAAAAACCTCAATTAGATCCCCTCGTAGCCTACGTTTGGATAAACTGAATAAGTTCAGCTCCTTTAGACGTTCTTCGTAAGACTTGTTTCGCAGTCTTGGGATCATTTTAGTAATTCTTCTTTGTATTCTCTCCAGCTTATTAATATCTTTTTTATAGTATGGTGACCAACATTGAATGCAATATTCTAGATGAGGGCGTACGAGTGCATTATATAATGTAAGGATAACTTTTTCAGATTTATAATCAAAAGTTCTACTGATGAAAACGACCAGTTTGTTAGCTTTTTTTACAACGTCTGAACAATGTTTATCTGGTTTGAGGTCGTTACTAATAGTTATCCCTAAATCTTTTTCATGGTTAACCTTGGAAAGTTCAGAGTCATTCATTGTATATTTATTGAATTGATTATTGCTACCGATATGCAAAACTTTACATTTATCGACATTAAATTTTATTTGCCATTTCTTTGACCAATTGACTAACATGTTGAGGTTTGATTGAAATTGTAGTTTATCGGCGGTTGTAGTTACTTTACTCGTGATTTTCGTATCGTCGGCAAATTTTGATATTTTACAAGTGAGGCCTTCATCAATATCATTTACGTAAATTAGAAAAAGAATGGGACCAAGTACTGAGCCCTGTGGCACCCCGCTTTTAACGTCTCGCCAGTTAGATGATTTACCGTTTATGACAACGCGTTGTCTTCTTTCGGAAAGCCAGTCTTCAACCCATTTAAGAATATTTCCAGATATGCCGTGTGATTCTAATTTTTTTAATAACCATTTGTGGGGAACTTTGTCAAACGCTTTTTGAAAGTCGAGATAAATTATATCGACCGCTTTTGTCTCGTCATAAATGTTGAATACATCGTTATAAAAGTCAAGAAGATTCGTTAAGCAAGATCGTTTGTTTCGGAAACCATGTTGAGAATTATTAATCATGCTATTTTCTTCAAGAAAAGTCACTAGTTTATCGCGTATTATAGTTTCCATTAATTTACCAACTACGGATGTGAGGCTGATTGGTCTGTAGTTAATCGGTAGTGTTTTATCTCCTTTCTTTTGTATAGGGGTAACATTTGCTAATTTCCAAATGTCGGGAACTTTTCCAGAATTTAAAGATTTATTAAATAGTATTGCAAGAGGTTTGCTGATTTGAAATGTTGCCTCTTTTAAAGGCCTCTTCTATTTGTTCTCAATAATCTACTCCGGATTCTGCTCCGAATCCGAATCTGTTTTGGATTAATTGGGTGCAAGTAGAATGCCTCTTCTATTTGTTCTCAATAATCTACTCCGGATTCTGCTCCGAATCCGAATCTGTTTTGGATTAATTGGGTGCAAGTAGAACAGCAGAATCTGTTTTGGATTCGCTGGATCAAAACAATAACAATGAGATGCCAGTCGCTGCCCAGCCGTCACACTAGTCACTTCTCCGAGGAAGTGTTGAGAGTTACAACTTTCATTTCCTGATGCATTTAGGGTGACAGCGGCATCCCTAATTATCACCAACCTGCTTATTGTACAATAAAAAATCTTTATATAACTAAATGTGTTATTGAAAACACCATTAGATTCTTGAAAAGTAGATTCAAGTCTGATGAACCTCAAGGTTAACCTTGACAATGTTACACCTATTATTTCTTTACAAATACTGCTCCACCTCTTTATTATAAATATACTATACATAGTGTACTCAACATATCTGTGAAGGTTTCTGGCGGTGCTCACCATTTTTTACCTCGCAAAACTTCTTTGAAATTATGATAGGTTATGTTAGGTTGGTTAGATTATGTCAAGTTATGATTATGTTGAAGTTGTTAGGTTACGGTTATGTTATGGTTAGGTTCGATTATATAAGATTTTTTACATTTTATCACCCGGAAGTTAGGGTTCGCAAATTAGTTTTTTTGGGGGTTTGGGTATTAAAATGTAAAAATCTTATGTAACCGCACCAAACCTAACTTAACATAACCATAACATAACTGCAAACTAACCTAACCATAACTTAACCTAACTTAACCAACATAACATAACTTCAAAGACGTTTTGCGAGGTAAATAATGGTAAGCACCCCATAAAACCTTCACAGATGTGTTGAGTACACTATGTATAGTATGTAAGACTTCATGTATATAATAAAGAGGTGGAGCAGTAGTTGTAAAGAAATACCTCTTATTTTTATATATGTCTAATCTGTAGCGCCTATAGGCTTTCCCTGGTTAGGTTAGATTTGGGTAAAACTTTACTTTTACATCCAGCCAAAAAACCTTACATTCCCACATGTCCTCATGTTTATTGGGAGAAGATGGGGAATGGGGATATCTTATTAACTATTTATTTGGGACGATAATGAGTGTCAGAATAATTTGTGTATATCAATGTAGAGTAGAGCTTCCCCTTAACCAAAATAAACTTTGGGGATACCTTATTTAACTATTCATATGCTACGGTTATACATATTTTTGCAAACATTTATGCAGAAGTTTTGTACCATTTAATCTCTTTCACGTACAAGTAAATTGTTTTCTTGGGAGTATATATCAAAATTCCAAGAAAATAAATAACCCGGTTAGAGGCTGCTGTTATATCTCCTTCGTTTCTGGTATTCATCACCATTATTATACAATTTTAAGCCTACAGTAATATTTCTGAAACATTTTTCTACCACTTAATATCTTTCTCGTATATATACACTGTTTTTATTGGAGGTATATATTAATAATAGATTCCGAGAAGAGGCTGCTGTTATATATCTCCTTTGTTTTTGATATTCATCACCACTATTATACAATTCTGTGCCTATAGTAACATTTCTACAATATTTCTCTACCGCTTACTATCTTCCTCGTATATATACACTGTTTTATTGGAGGTATATATCAATATTAACTTCTGAGAAGAGGCTGGCTCAGGCTGGTGCAAAAAACCCGCGAACGAGTGTCGTCTGCTATAACCCACCTCCCAAATCAGATTCGACGGATTCAGGAATCTGTTACAGATCACGGGTTAAGATGGTAAATAGAACACGATTTCGCGGCTAAGCCCCGCCCAGAGCGGCCAAGCCCCACCCAGATTCAGTGATCTGAAACGGATTCACGCAAATAGAAGAGGCCTTAAGACTCTCGGTGCAATACAATCAGGACCAGGAGTTTTATTTACTTTAATTTTATCAAGTGCCTTAGTTATTATATCCTCAGTAAAGTGACAATCGCTTAAAGGAATTAAGTTAGGTTTAGCTGGGGTTACTTCCTGGATTTCATCGGTGTCTTCAACAGTAAAAACGGATGCAAAATAATCATTTAGTACTTCGGCCATTTCTGATTCTGTATTTATTTCCTTACCGTTTTCTAGGTGGAGTGGGCCAATATTAGTTGTGATAACTTTTTTATTACGTACGTAGGTGTAAAATTCCTTGGGGTTGGATTTAGTTTTATTCGCAATATATATTTCGAGATCTTTTTTACTTCGTCTAATCATCTTTTTTGTTTCGCGTCTTAGTCTTTCGTATTCTATTTTATCGTTTTCGTTTTGTGATAGTAAATATTTATCATGTGCTCGCTTTTTAAGTAATAATCCTGCCTCAATCTGGCTATTCCACCATTTTGGTTTATTAATATTTTTATTTTTACGTGGACGTCTCTTACAAACAGGAATGCATACTTTAACGGCTTCATTTAAGATGTTATAAAACATTTCCCACGATCTATTTACATTGGTTTCGTTGTCTACTATGCTCCAATCAGTATCTGCTAAAAGCTTTCTCAGTTTTTCAAAGTTACCTTTGCGATACATGAAGATAAGTTCTTCGCTTACGTTATCTTTGTAAACTTCGAGATTTATGTTAAGAGACAATTTTATGGTCGCTGGTACTGAATTCAGGGCCCGTATTAACGTTACTTACTAGACCGTCGTTTGTTGAAAATACAAGATCTAGTATATTATCACCTCTCGTGACTTAAGCCACTCTCTAATAAATTATTATATAAGTCGTGACCCATATGAGATTTAAGAGAATTTCCCCATGAAGTTACAGGAAGATTAAAGTCTCCAAAGATTACGCTTTCAAATGAATTACTTACTTCGATTATCTGGTCGAATAATTTTCTATCGCTATTATTATTGTGTGCTGGTGGTTTATAAATGAGTCCAATAATAATTTTCTTAGAACGTGTTTTCAGTTGTAAAAATATAACATCTACGTTATCTATTTTTTCAGTTTGCAAGACTGTAGGGTTAAGACTGGCTTTCACGTAAAAAAGAACGCCCCCACCTTTTTTATTTTGTCGTTCGCAACTGAATATTGAATAGCTTGGCAAATTATATTCTGCTAAAAAGTCTCTATTTTCTGTGTTAATCCAAGATTCCGATACTGCAATAATGTGAAAATCTTCAGATGCTGCAAGTATTTCTAAATCTGAGAATTTATTTCTGAGGCTGCGCGCGTTAAACATGCAAATTTTTAGGCAATTGTTTACGTTAGTTTTTCTATACACGGTGTTACTTACGTAGCTGGGGTTGTGCGAGGCTGGATACTGTTTTTTTCTTCTGAAATCAGAAACTTTGTCATTAAGTAGCCTGCCAAAACGAGCAGCTCCAACTGGATTGAGGTGCAAGCCATCGTCCTTGAAAATAAAAGGTTTGTTATAAAAGTCATCCCAGCAGTTGATAAAGTCGATTCCTTCATCTGTACAAATGGACTTAAGACGGTTATTGGTGCTGAAGGCCCTGTTGAAAAAAGCTGTGGGTGCACTACTTCGGGGAAGGATTCCTGAAAGAATTATTTTATTAGTCTTACATTTGTATCGTTGAATCAGCTTCCTGTATCTCTCCAGCAGTTCCTCGGATCTGGTGTTCATGACGTCATTTGTACCTGCATGGATAATTAAAAGCGTGTTAGTATTTACTTGACTGGTTGCCTCGTCACAGGCTGCTGTGATGTCATCCAAACGTCCTCCTGGCATGTACAGCCTTTTTCTGTTTGATCGGTTCCTCCCACAAAACTCCGTTAGCTGGTCTCTCACAATAGAATCGCCAATAATTCTCGTCTCATGGTCCTCTTCTTCTTCTTCTTTCATCAGGATTCTAAAACTGTTATAAGTAGAGACAGGTAAGAAAGATTTTTTATTAATTTGTCGTGCACCATTTCTGACAGGAGTGAAAGGTACTTCCCCCTGAATAACGCGTTCAGGTAGACTTGGAGCGTCGTTTTGTCTGGCAGCTATAGCGGCGTAACTTGTCGCCTGCCCTGTAGGTGGAGACAAAGGAGGTAAAATTCCAACGTTAGCTGTGACGAACTCCTGTAAAATATCAATTTTTTTCTTAAGTTCATAATTTTCCCTCTGTAAAAAACACAGACGGCAGACTGTCGAATCTGAAAAGAAATTTGCAGCAAAGCGCCCATCACATACATCGCACTTCGGTGACATAATTAACTGTAGTTGGAGAAAGAATTAACAATGCAAAAAGGTTTGGAAACAGCTAGACGGATTATAGCTGTCAAAAGAGATATTAGTGAGGATTGTGAGAGATTAAAGGATTAAAATCTTGAAAGGGTCAGGCCAGGTAGAAGGATTATACTAAGCTGAGGTCAGGTCAGAGGAGCAGGTAGACAAATTAACGCTGAGAAGAGGTAAGCCAAGGATTAAGATCTTGAAAGGTTCGGGCAGGTAGACGGATGAAAATAAAAAAGAATCGGTCAGTCAGGTCTGAACTTTCAAGGTCAAATTTTTGAGCAAGGGTGGTGTAGTAATATTACTTTATAGCAACAAAATACAAATATATAAGAAGAAAATTAGTATTTACTGAGAAAATAACACCACAGACACTAAAATTAATAAATAACAATAATGTACGAACGAAGAGATTTAGGGCTACACAGAATATTAACACATGAGTTATATATGTAGCACTGATGTATGTGTATGTATAGTCGTGTAAAATGTTTAAAATGTAGAGACAGCAAAAGATAGCAAGAGATATATATCCTAGGAAAATATGAAACTTAGCGTATTGGCTGGGCAGCGGTGGGTCAAGCGGTGAGGTCAAGCGAACAGGAAACACGTCCTTCTCTCACGAGTCACGAGACACGAGTGACAGTATGTGGGCAGTATGTGGAAGATCTATTGTGCCACTTGCATCATGGCATTCTGCAGAAAGTAAGGGTTTAATATTCATATGAGGTTTGCAATAATGCTGTTTAGGAACTATAACTTATACAGTAATAATTTACAACAATTAAATAAGTTTCACTGAAAAAGAGAAGAAAACTGTCATCGACTAACAGACATATGTGTGTTTATATATATATATATATATATATATATATATATATATATATATATATATATATATATATATATATATATATATATGAAATAAAAATATTTAACTCATATTTTACCCATCTTCGTCGGAAGTTCTTGTTGAACACAGCCATCTGTAAGAAAACAACAATAATATAAACTAATCACAGAATGTACATTTACAAAAATAATATACATTAATAATTTTTTTAATCAATCTGACACAAAAAAAAATTTGCATTAAGGAATTTCCTTGAACGCAAAAAAAAAACATAAATAAATAAATTTAAGGCAGATTTTCCTTTTAAGTATAGGAACTTGTAAAGGACTGAAAGCTGATAGTGACAAGGAATGTACAACTGACATAAAAACCATACAACTATAGATACGGTGACACGAGTGTAGCTCAGACCCTGTAGACTACAACTAGGTAAATACAACTATAGGTAATACATGCACACATAAATGGGAAAGGATGTGTGTGCATATGGTCCCCTTGTACGTCCAAAGCTTGAAATGATCGGTGTGCCAGGTGTGGAGATGATAGTAAATTGTTTTTAGTACTGAGTCTCGATAACTTACCTGGGGGAATTGGAGTCGCGCCACCGAGCAGGTATCCTTTGCAGCCATTCCATTTTGACTCAAAATGATCCCCGCAGATGACTTGTCTCTGCTTTTCATAGACGATATTCGGTGTTTTGAGCCACTGCATTCGTCTGCAATTAATGCCCATTTTAGAATTATAACCAATCAGACATAGATGTATGCAGAGTATTACATTGCTGGGATATGTACTACATGCAGCCTGAAAATATGTAACTGTAATAATAAACCTGTTATTTCAAACTAGATAAATGCATTGTACTCAGGTCAAATATTTTCGTGAACTTTTTATTGAACTAATAGCTGTTCCGCAACGATATAGCACTTAAATAATTGTATATAGCTTCGTGGTAACATATAACAGTTTTCCTCAAACAAATTGTAGTTTTACATTCAGTCAGAAGGTCATAGAATGTTGGTTGAAATTTTTATATTCAAATCTGGGTGATCTTTAAAATGTTCATCTTATTTTAAGTCTTATTTAACGATTCATACATTTTCAACTCATTTTACATATCACTACCCATTCTTGCATACCTTCTGGCATCCTTGGGAAACACATGAAGTCTCAATTGGGGGTGAGTCTTCTTATTTTTGCCACAAACACAGCAAGATCTCCAGTCAGGCCTTGGCGACATTTTGAATTTGAAGGCAACTGTGGTGGGGCGGCCGTAGCTCCGCCCACCCAAGGTGGGATTGACGGCAGCGCCATCTGAAAGGATACAGCTGCAAAAAAACCTTCCTCGGCAATCTGCATTGGATTAGCATATCCTTCTGTAAATGATCCTTGATTACCACAATGCACGAATAATGCCACACACACACACACACGCCTTCCTCAAATGTAAACAAACCATCGGTAGCCAGTGGCAGTGTTAGAGAGAAAGTGTAGTCATACGAGTCTCCTATACCAGCAGCTAGAAAGATGGATTCAGGTGATGAAGGGAAGTTTTCTGGATTTGAAGATGAGAAAGATGACAGTGAGAGGTTGAGGAGTGTTGAAAGGGAATTACGGTTAATGAAAGGTATTTTGGATGGAGTGTTGCAGAGACAAGACCAACTCAGTAAAGAAAACGGGGATTTGAAGAGAAGGTGTGAAGAATGTGAGACTGTTGTGGATGGATTAAGGAATGAAAATGAGGCTTTGAAGGTCAAATGTAATGAGTATGAGGGCGCCATTCAGGACATGAAGGACAAGATGGAGGTGGGTGCTGGAGGGATGGAAGGGGGAGTTAACGAGGCAAAGTTTGAGGAGCTAAAAAATGCTTGGAAACAGGAAAAAGAAATCGAAAAAGTAACTTTTAAGGAAGTGATAGAAAAACAGATTCAAGAGAGGACCAAGGACACAGTGATACAAGTCATAAAGGAGAAGGAAGGATTAGTTAGGGACACGGTCGAGAAGAAAAAGTCTATGGTCATTTTTGGACTACAAAAAAAGAAAAACCCAGTCAAGATAGCGAGAGAGAAAGAGGAGAGAGATATGGTGAGAGATATTGTAACATTGGTTCAAGATGAAGAGCAAGGTCTGGAACGAGAAATAGAAGAAGTGTTTAGACTTGGTAAATGTAAGGAGGGAGGAAAGAGACCATTAAAAGTAAGAATGAGATCACAAGTGGCGACAGAAGGGATCTTGGCGAGAACAGAGAAATTAGCTGAGAGAGAAGAGTACAAGAACGTCTGGATAAAACGTGACATAAATGTGGAAGAGAGGGAAAGAGAGAAGGACTTGAGGAGAGAAGCCAAGGAAAAAAACGACCAGAGGACAGGGAACGAGAAAGAGGAATTTTACTGGAGGGTGATGGACATGAAACTACGGAAATGGTACATGAGGGGGAGAGAGAGGGAGGTGGTGGGAGCACAAGAGGAGAGAGAACAACAGTAGTAGAAGGAAGAAAAGTTAATGTGGAAAATGGGGCGTTGAAAGTGATGTATACAAACATTGATGGTTTACTCTCGGGAGTGCTGAAATTGAAAGATTACCTAGAAGTTAACAGACCTGAAGTGGTATGCTTAGCAGAAAAGAAACTCAAGCAAGAAGTTTAACTGAACTTTAAGAATGAGGGTTACAATATCTGGAGGAGGGACAGAAAAGACAAAGGAGGTGGGGGAGTGCTAAATATGGTTAAAAAAGACATATGTAGAGGATGTGCAGTATGGGAAGGACATGGCTGAGGTGATAAGCGTTGTGATTAAAAATAGTAAAGGGGAGAGGAGGAGAGTCATATTAACGTATATACCACCCAAAACGAATGCATGGAGGCAAGAGGAGCATAGAAGGATGCAAGAGGAAGTTTGGCAGTGCATGGACGATATGATAAAGAGAAATAAAAAAAGTACTATTAGTGGGGGATTTTAATTGCAAGGGGGTAAACTGGGAGGAAATGGAAGTGAAAGGAGGTGAAGGGGTGTGGAGTGAGAAGCTGTTGCAACTGGCACTGGTGAATACGATGGAACAATGGGTGGACGAAGCCACAAGGTATAGAGGAGAAGAAGAACCATCAGTGCTTGATCTGGTGTTTACGAAGAGACCTGAAGTCAAACCGATTATTGAATATACAAGTCCGATTGGAAAGAGTGATCATGTGGTACTGGAAGTGGAAATGCAGGACATGAAGGCGATGAAATGGAAAGAGGATCATAAAAATGGAAGGTTGAACCATGCGAGAGCAAATTTTGAAGAGTTAAGGAAGTTTTTTGGGAATATAGACTGGAAGAATGTGATGAAAGACTTGACAGTACAGGAGAAGTATGAATTATTTCTGGAGAAGTATAGCGAGGGAGTGCAAAAGTATGTACCTGTGTACAGGGTGAGAGAAAGTAAATATAGTTGGTTTAATGGAAGATGTGTGGAAGCTAAGAAAAGGAAGGACAAAGCATGGAAGAAGTGGATGAAGAACCGAAACGATATCAACAGAGAGCATTATAGAAATGAAAGAAACGAATATGTTAGAATAAGGAGAGAGGAAGAGAGAAGTTTTGAAAGGGATATAGTACAGAAATGTGAGAAAGAACCTAAGTTGTTTTACAGATACACACAACTTGCCCACAACTTGCCCACTTGTTCCCGGTGCCATATTCATCTATCAAAGGATAGAGGATCATTCAGTCTCCCAACTGAAGAGGTGGTAGCATTACTATTTGCACTGGAAGATTTTACAATAAATTTTGGTTACCAATCACCTTCCTGTACTAGCAAGATATGTAAGTGGAATGTAAGCAGGAAAAAAGCGTAAAAATCCAACAGCAGCTCATGAATGTAAATATGGCAAAAAGCTACCTGCAGACAGGATAATGAAATATGACCCGAGACCACAAAGTTCTATGTTTGAGAAAATAGAAAATAAAGAGTGCGAGACATTCATAGCTTCCTTACCAAACACCAGTAATTTTCTATGTTCATAAAAATTTTGGAAAATAGCTATGAAGATTATATTAGCAATACCCCTTGCAGTGACAGCTATCAAAGGCAGACTATTTTCCTTCCCTATCCCTCCTAGTAGTGTCTAGTCTTTTCTCTTTTGAAGTAGTCACACTTCTCTTTTCAAAGGTCGTCTATTCTTCTTTTTAAGATTAAGGGAAGGTAGGAAGTAAAGTTTTTTGGTGGTGAGTTTTAGATCTGATTTATTGGACAAACATACGGCAATATCTAGTTCATACAGGATCACAATACAGTCGGCCCCACAAGGGTGCGTACTTCAAGGTGGTGCGAAATTCCAAG
>JAXIVD010000122.1:261518-264018 GCA_036785275.1 Cancer borealis | reverse complement strand
GGAGTGTGCCTCTCCAGGTGTTTGGCGACCATCTTTGCCCCGCTGGATGGACATGTGTGGTACATCAGGCGTGGCCTCCGTGAAGCCGTTCCACAGTCGAGCTGCTCTGGCCATATAGGTCCGTTGGTGTTGCGACGTGTGGGAGAGCGGCACCACCACAAGTTGGTTTCCCTGTCGCTGCTTGTCGCGTCGTCGTATGGGCTGGGGTGTGTCGTAGGCACAGCTGGGTGAGGTGAGGAGTGTGCAGCACCTGAGCCTTGTGACAGACAGTCAGGGCTGACACGTCCCTGCGATGTTCGAGAGACGTCATGCTGGAAGGGATCTCCGCTTCTTCCCCCAGCAGTCGTAAAGGCACGTCTGTGCACCGTGTCAAGGCGCCGGGTGTGAGTGGCGGCTCCGGACATCCATGCCAAGGCACCATATTCCATACATAGGCGAAGCTGTGCATGTAGAGAGTTAGGATGCCTCGGGAGTTCGAGGCTGCCCGCCACCCTGCGGAGAGCAGACACACGCTGAGAGTCTGGCGGGCTATATACGTGATGTGTCGCTCGTAGCGCAGCTCCCGGTCAATGGTGACTCCCAGGATCTTGATGTTATCCTGGAGGGGCAGCCGAACGCCCTCAAACCGTAGCTATCCTTCCACTGCCCGAGGAGCAGCAGGAGACCGGGAGACGACCATGACGTGTGTCTTATTCGGCGCGAAGTCGACTTGCTACACCTTCCCCCACTCCTCTGCTGTCTTCAGCTGCTTGTTGACGGCGGCGACAGCGCGCTGGCTGTCCTGACGGCAATAGGAAAGTGATATCGTGCAATCGTCAGCATAAGCCTTGACTGCTGGTATCTGACGGAGCAGGTCATCTATGTACACGTTCCACAGGGTTGGCCCCAACACTGAGCTCTGTGGAACTGAACCCCTTATACAGGCAGGCTTGGAAGACCGCCCGTTGAAAGCTATTCGGAGCGTCCTTTCTTGGAGGTAGTCCTCGAGCAGCATTAGCAGACTCCCGTCGACACCCTTGGCGCGTAGCTTTGCCAGAAGGCCAGAGTGCCACACTCGATCAAAGGCGCCGGCGATGTCCAGTGCCACCACGAGTGTGTCCAAACCTTCATCGAGGGTGTCTTGCCAAGGGTGTCTTACCATTCTTGTGAGAGGAGAAGGAGGAGATCGGAAGTGGAGCGGCCTGGCCTGAAACCAAACTGATGTGGGGAGAGAAGATTGTGGTGGTTCAGGTGTCTCCACATGGTTTCTGCAATCATCTTCTCGAACACCTTATCCACGGCGGACAGCAGGGAGATGGGTCTATAGTGTCGAGGGTCAGACTTGAATTCTTTTTTGTGGACGGGAACCACATGAGCCTCCTTCCAGGCAGCTGACCATTTTTTGTGCTCGAGGCAGGCAGCAAAAATGGTAGCCAGTGCTCCTGACAGCTCCCTGGCGCAATTTTTAAGTACTCTAGGGCTGATGTTATCAGGGCCTGTTGCTTTCTCTACATCAACGTCCCTAAGTACTTTCTCCACCTATTTTGCGGTGACCAGGACCGATGTGACGGTGTGGTCAGCTTCCCGTGGCAGAACAGGTGGGGGACGGTTGGGGTCCCCAACTTACATTTTTCAGCAAACAATTTTGCCAGGAGAGCGGCCTTGTCCTCGCTGCTCGTGGCTGTGAACCCGTCTGGACCCGTCCTGGACGCAGTCCTGGTGCAGTAATCCTTGCCGATCCTTAACGAGTGCCCACCACTCTTGTTTCCTACACCTGGACCGCTTAGTTTCCGCCTCATCACCTCTTCCCAGTGTTTCCTCGCCCATTTGGAGGTAGCTGTCATCCTCCTACAAGCTGCCCGGTGTAGGACTAGGTTGTGGTGTGTGGGGCTCCGTTTTTACCTCCTCCACGTTGAGTATTTGGCCTCATCGGCAGCACGGCAGTGAAAACCAAGCCAGGGAGGGTCTGTGGCCTTGGTGAGGTACGTGCGATGAGGAACAAACTGGGTCTGGAGGGCAAGCAGCGTTGAGGTGAGGAGACGGGTCTTCTCCTCAACATCTCCGATGAGTAGCGCCTCCCAGTCTGTGGCGTGCAGTGCTTGCCTCAAGGAAGGCCAGTCTGCCTTATCCCACATCCATATCGTGCGAGGAACCGCGCCTTCCCTTACCGCGTTAAGGTGGATATATGTCAGTACGGTGTGGTGATCAGAGCTACCTACTTTTCCCAGCTGCTGACACATGATGTTGGCTTCAGAGAGGTCAGACAGCACTGGGTCGAGTAGCCCTCCCCGTTCGTGGGTCGGGAATGTGACGTGGTTGACGAGGCCTTGCACTGATACTATGTTGTCGTAGGATTGTTGCTCTAGGTGGAAATTTTGATTCCCCACGATAATAACATTCTTGCATCCGTGGTGTTGAAGCAAGTTGTCCAGCTCCTCCGCCAGGAAGTCAAAGGAGGAGCGTCTTTGCCTTGGGAAGGGGGTGGGTATAAGACGCAGAGCAGCAGGCCAGTGTTGTCTTG
>JAXIVD010000122.1:251518-259018 GCA_036785275.1 Cancer borealis | reverse complement strand
CACCGCCTCCCCTGTGCCTCTCCTGCTAGAGAGGCCTCAGCGAAGCTAGTACCTCTGCGGAGGATGTCATTGCTTCTCGACAGGAAGGGACTGGAAGTCCTCTACAAGGCTCAGGTGCAATCCTTGCGTAGGGCGGCGCCACCAACAAATATCTTGCCCTACTTGACAAGATACAAGGTCGAGCGGCGAGGCTCATTGGCAACAGTGATGGTAGACGAGTGTCTTAGCTGCAGACAATGCAGCAGCAACGCGACGTGGCAGGACTCACTGTGATGTTCAAAGTACAGGTGAAACGAGTGAGTCACCTCCAGACGCTGTGGCGGCAACCACGCCAGGCTTAGGTCAACACGCGTGTTGTTACTGCTACGCCTGAGGAGCTGTTACAAATATCGAACCTGGCACCAATACAGGTGATGAGTAATGTGACGTTGCAGGGCTTCAGCACTGTGGACAACGTTGAGTTGAAGAGGATACTGCGGGGTCTTTCCAACAGTGAGGAACTAGGTGTGGATGTGCTCCCGTCGAGGGTGTTCAAGTAGTATGCGCATTCTAGCCTGATCACATGGCTCTGTCTCTTCATCATTCCTGCATCTGCCACCAGTACACATCCAGTCAGATATTAACGTTGCTACTGATGCCTTTATTTGAAAGTAAAATGAAGGACCCGGCTACTCCTAGCATCTATAAACCCATTGCCATAGCGACAGTCCTGTGCAAAGTGATGGAGAAAGTGGTGTTCTACCGTCTTGAAGTCTACCTGTATACGCTAGTTAATCAGTTCAGTTATAAAAAGGGACATTGCACGGATATGTGTGTGAGGACATTGAATAATATCAATAAATATTATTTTTCCAGGGGTTCAGCTGTATATCTTTGCTGCATACTTTTGCTTTTCTGGTGCTAGCAAGGCCTTTGGCAGAGTGAATTACTGAAAGCTCTTCAATAAACTTTTCGCCAGGGACACTCCTACGTATCTTGTTAATCTCCTAATGTATTGATACACTACCTAGGAATTTTCTGTCCACTGATCTTGTCTCCCTACTTATATAATGCCTATACAGATTATTTCAGTGCCACCCTTCGTGATACGGGTATCCGCTGCCATATACATGAGGGGTACATCCACTCACTGAGTTACGCTGATGATATGTTGCTGCTGGAACCTTCAGCGGATGCTTTGCTTGACCATATTAACGTATGTCAGGCTTATGCTGCCAAGCATGATATTGTCTATAACATCACTAAGACAGAATGCGCGCTCTAAGATGGAATACCCTGAATCGGCATAACTCAGTGGGCGTGCGGTCATCTTTGTGGATAGATTCACAAAAGTGGGCCATGTCTTTCACCGTGACATGACTGACATCAGGAAGCAGACAACCAGGCTTACATTCACGGGCAACAAACACTCTGTTGTGAAAGTTTTCCCATTGTAGCTCGGAGAGGAAGTTGGAATTTTTCACGAGTCACTGCTACTCTCTTTACTGCAGCTCGCTGTTGTTGTGATTCAAGGTGGCTACTACGGACAGTCTTAGCGTATGTCACAACAACGTCCTTAAGATGTTTCTAGGCTACCCTGATAGACTCATCCCTGACCTTCAAGAATAATGGGGTAGAGAGTCTGGGTTTTGATCCGTCGACACTCCATGTTCAGCATGTAAGGTAGGGTTAAGCGTTTTGAGAACTCCATCATCACCTCCGTCAGACAAAGCCCGGCCTATGTATGTGGCTCTAAACGACAGGTGTGGCTGGGTATATTGATTGTACAGTTTGTGGGGTAATGGAGCTATACATAAGTTTACATAGGTGTACATGTTTTTAATTTCTAGTATTAAGTAATCAGTATTTAATTTGCATTGTTTGTAGAAGGGTATGCTTTATTATATTTGTTATAATTATCATACTGCTATTAGTATCATTATTATTGCAATGTTTATTATTTTTATTGTTATACATATTTTTTTCATTGTTCAATCCTTTTTTATCATTGGTTTTCATTGTTATTACTGGCGTAACTGTATGTCTGTATTCTGCCTCCAGGCATTAATATTATTTATATATCTTTATTGTTAACATTATTATTACCTATCAATGTTATTATTATTATTATTATTATCAGTATTAGTATCATTAATAATTATCTTTGTCTTTATTATTATCATTATAATTATCTATCAATGTTATTATCATATTATTATGCGTGTTTTTATTATTACTACAATTTTTATTGATTTTCATTACTATTGTCACTTCTATTATCTCCACCAACGAAATTGAGCGAGACTGTTTAAGCTTTGTTTGTCTGTTTGCTTCCTTTTCTTTTTCTTCATTGGTATGTTATTAACTTTCTGACAACACCATGCATCACAACCTCATGAAACGTTATCAACATGTCCTCTTACCATTGAGCTCGACTCCCTTTCCATTTGAAAATTATATGTCAAACATAAAGGGCAGTAAGAAACTTAAGGTCGCATTAAGTACTCACCTTCAAGATTTAAAAATGTTTTAATTATGTTAAAACGCGCCACGACTTCACAATACTTCACCAGCTTAACCATTATCTCAGATATCTACTTCAATATTTTTTTTTTAAATTAATGTCATAGATCAGGAGAGATTTATTATTATCTCTATTAATGTCATTATTATTTTGATAAACGTTATTATTATATTCATATGAATACATATAATAATAACGTTTATCATAATAATAATGATATTAATAGAGATAATAATAAATCTGTCCTGATTATTAAAATCAATGTTATTAATAATATTAATATTTTTATTCTTACTATTATTACTATTAATATTATATATATTATCATTATTGTTATTATTAACATTATGATCATTAGTAATTATAATAATAACAACAATGATATTGTTATTATTATCAATATTATTATTATTATCATTATTTTCATTAATAAAGATATTAATATTGTTATTATCATAATCATTATTGATGTTATTATTATTGTTACTATTTTATTATGATCACCCGCAGTTTCTCTTTCCTTATTATTATCACCACCATAATCTTTAGCATCATAGTTATTAGCATCATCATCATTGTAATTATCATCATCACCATCCTCCTCCTCTTCCTCCTCATCTTCATCATCATCATCATTTTCATCATCGTCATCATCATCATCACTACCATCATCCTTCATTTTTTTCTCGCAGCAAGCTTCACCAATACTTGCATACTATGATGGTACATGAATTACAAAAAATCCCACACAAGAACACCTTACATATTCACGAATACACACATCCACCCGTATGAATCCACACACACACACACACACACACACACACACACACACACACACACACACACACACACACACACACACACACATATACACACACACACACACACACACACACATACACACACACACACACACACACACACACACACACACACACACACACACACACACACACAGACACAGACACAGACACGAGGACCCACTAGACGTCATCATCAAGAGATTTTGGAAGCGGAGATTTTGGAAGTCTTCCCTGGTGAGACCAACCTGCTCCGCCAACTTGGCAAAGCTTTTTCTTTTCTTTGCCGCAGTGTGCACAATATTTATATAACACCAGCATTTTTTTCCTATTCTTGTGATGCTAAATATCTCAGCTTCTTGTCCTGTACGACCTGAACGTTCCGCTGAGAAAGGGCAGCATGGATAAAAAAAAAAGTTCTTAGCAAGATGAAAAGCATATGATTGCTACGTGCTAATGGAAGGTGGATAAAGGGAGGTTGTGTGCACGTCTCCAACCCAAGACGTGGCTGGCTGAACACCAGCCCTCGACGACGGAGGTGCTGAATACGTTACTGGCCAAGGTTGGATCGATAGTCCTTCACCAGGCAATTCTGTCTCTCTGAACTGTCTTAGAATGAAACAGGAAAGTTTTTTCGGTCTTGGTGGCCACAGCCGGCTTGTAAATGTGAGATTGAAGTCAAAGTAGCAACGTTTGGAGCCATTCAGGGAGATCTATTCCGTATTGAACAGCGTCTGATTGAAACCCGTTTCCCCTTACATCCTCTCTTCCATGCATTCACTTTCCCTCTGCCGTCATCAGTTTGCTTTCCCCTACCTGTCTCAAGGGACACAGATGTCTACTTATCTCTTTATCTGACTGATATTCCCTTTAGTTCGGGAGAAGCCGAGCCAAAGCGTCTACATAGAGTTAGGGGAAAATTCAATTTCTCATTCATTGATAAGCCGTGACTCGTAGTAGGAGGAAACAATAAAGAGTAAGGGCTCCCAGATCCCTTGTTCCGTCCCTTTTTGTCGTAGTGTACGACATCAGGAAATAAATATTGTGGCACCTTTCTTCTAAGCTAACTGCTAATGTGCGACCAAGTATCAGGTGTTCCTCTTCCTGCTCAACTGAATGAGTTTTCACTTCTGGAGCCATGGAATGAATCAATATCAGGTGATAAAAAGTACAAACATCTTTATAATATCAATTATTTATAATCCAAAACGATGACTGTTTGCAAAATTAAAACTAATAATTTTGAATATTACAGTTAAATGAAATATGTAATTTAACTTTGTTAAAATCGTATAATGGATATATATTTGCAATATATATTTTGAAAATGGTAGAATATGTATATATTCTACCATTTTCAAAATATATATTGCAAATATGTTATCTGATTTGAAGAAAACGTTTGTGTTTAAGAATACTGAACCTTGTTAATGAAACACTTTCAAAAATATGCAAATGGACAGCCAATAAAACAAATCGTAATAATATCTAATGATGTTACACACGTGCATGAAATTAAAGTTCTCAGCAACTTAATTGAAAAAAACATTTCCATAATATCATGCAAACATTGAACGTTATTGATATTTGCGACGTGGATATATGCACGCAATTCGTTTCTAATTGAGCAAAACACAGAAAAACTAAACACGAAAAAAAACTAAGCAAAACAGAACTTAACAAAAAAAAAGGAATGACAGTGAGAAGGCCTCAGAGGGAAAAACTAAGGTATTCTCTTGTGGAAATGAAGGAGTTTCCTGAATGATAACATGATTGAACCTCAACATTTGCACACTTCAGCGTCCATTCAACGCCTTTGTATCTGTTCGTCCCCAGCTACACAAAACTCGACTTAGACCTGTATGTACCCTGTGAGAGGAAGTGAGAGCAGCACTTAAAAGAGTAAGACTCTATAATATATGATTCCATCAAAGTATGTACAGTCGCCCAAATATATGATGTCGCGTCTTACGGAGATTTTCGTTCAAAAATTAGATTATGGCAACCCTAACAAATGGAATTAAATATCCTTATAACTTGTCAGGAATGTCATTATATTCACGAATTGTTAGTGTAAATGAACTAAAAATTAACTACAATTGATAATTAAGTCTAGTTTATGAGAAACAACCATCTAATCATGATATTTCATGAATACATGTTGAAGCATTTTGACCTCGAGCTTTTCGCTCAAAGAGAAATTCAGTCAAATGAAATTCTCTTTTATAAATAAAATGTATGCATGCATAAGACTATTTATTCATAATGATCTTAAATATTGAGCCAAATACATATTAAAAAAATATGTATTAATTGTTTAAACATTCTCCATTAAGAATTATGATTATATGAAATCTACATTTAAACTCTCGCTTGACCATGACGTCATCGGGCAGGACGTTCCTTAAGTTAAATGGCAATAGGCTATTACCGTAATATGATATAATTATTACTCATAGTCACACATAACGGTTAGTAATAGGCAATAATTAGTATATTTTAAAATATCTTGCAATATGTTATGATTAATATATCTTTGAATAATGATAATAATATTATAATTAATATATATTTATATAATGACAATAATAATGTTATAATCAATATATCCTTATATAATGGAAATACTGTTAATAGGTTATAATCTATATAGCTTCAAATAATAATAATAGGCTGTAATTAATATATTGTCTTTAAATTATGATATAATGTTCAACCGTTTGCGCACGATGACGTCATCAAATACTAGTAACATCAAATACTGCTAATAAAGCTATTATTGTCGTCGTTATATACCGGCTGTATTGTCCTAATACTATTTTTGAACAATTAGTTGCATTATTATGGTGAATGAAAAATGGATTTTAATGAAGAATTATGAAGAATTTATCGCTATAATCTAAAAAATACCCATAAATGTTTCATTTTTGTTTCATTTTCTTTGAAGACCAAAAACTAAAAAAAACTATTTTTAAGGATGGCTTAAGTAAAATGATACTGAATCTTAAAAAATTGAAAATACAATAGTTTTATTTCATTCTAGAATATTTTAGATGAAAAGAAATACTTTTTGCCACGAACACAAATATAATGTATGCAATTTTAAGACATATTGCTGTCAAATGATGTGTAAAATTAGATGATATCAATTAATGCCGAAAACATGAAGGCCTCTGTTATAGTTCTTTTTTTTGCACAAACGAATGAATATAATTAATAAGGGCGATCAAAAAATCTATAAATTGGTAAGTAATCGTTTTATGACACCAACGTACGATTCAGAGTGCGTTAATAGTGTAATTGTAAGGAAATGTCGGTTATGATATTGCCATAAATTAAACAAAACATGGCGGCGTATATATTGAGATCCCTGGATACAGTTGCCAGATGTCGCCAGAACGAAACAATCTGAATTATGCGTCATCATTTCTTTGGGCGACTGTACAACGACGAACAAATCAACGAACCAGCAATCGTGATGGTTTCAAGTCAAGTTCAAATGTTTATTTATTGTATGCAAAACTCACCCGCATACCTCCCTGTGTTCTCAAAATACTACATTTGATATATATTGTGTTTACAAGGAATTTTTTTTGTTGTGTGTTGGATTTGTTTCGTTCTTTCAGATGAATTAAATGTCTTTTCAACAACCAAAATTGATACAGATAATAAGTATACGATTGCAGCAGATGTAAATGCTATTGAAGTTTCTACTGTTACTACTACTATTACAAATTTTTCTACTACAACTACTATTCCTTTATGTGTATGGGAGATCAGAAAAAAATACTAAAAATATATTTGGTTTCACAATCAAGTATGTGGTGAAGCCTATTAAGATAAGTTTTGACATAAAAAATTGAGAAAAACAATTTCATTTTTCTTTCTATACCATGATGCAATTAATACATGGTCATATTTTTTTTATTTACATTAAAAGGGTACTGGCCAAGAAAAAAAAAAAAAGTTTTAAAAAATCCCACTTGTCGCCAGACCCTGTAAAGATGACAGTAGGAGAAATATAAACATGGAGAAAAATCCAATTTAGTGTGAAAGGTCTGGATACTCCTCTTTTGAAAGAGTTCAAGTTATAGGCAGGTGGAAAAACAGACAAAGGAAGAGAATTCCAGAGTTTATCAGTGTATGGGATAAAAGAGTGAAGATACTGGTTAACTCTGGCATTAGGAAGATGGA
>JAXIVD010000122.1:236518-244018 GCA_036785275.1 Cancer borealis | reverse complement strand
TGTTGACACTATTATGCCACTCTCCACTACAGTGGTCTGGTAGTACAGGCCAGCTGTATCAGTGGCTGCGGGGTCAGAGTATCGAGTATCCCTGAGACACAGGAGGGCAGACTTGAGCAGGGAGAAAGAGAGACGGCATCTCATCCAGGCGACAACGTGACTCCTTGGCTGGTGCTACTACTACTACTACTACTAAAACTACTACAAAGACAACTACTGTTACTACTGCTAATACTACTATTGATACTACAACAACAACTACTACTACTGCAACTACTAATATAAATACTCTTACTGCTGCTACTACTACTACTACAACAACTACTACTACTACTACTGCTACTACTACTACTACTACTTTTAAAGATACCTCCACCCTTTTTATTTGCATGGGCTCCACAAATTGGAGGTCATTAGCCCCAACTCTGGTCGCTAATGGCTGTGGCATCCAACCATAATATTCTAACCCCTAACCATATCCATCTACCCCTATATTTACATCCTTATTTAATCCCCTAACCTACCCACCCCTATTCTACTCTCTACCACTGTGGCTTCGCAATCAAGGTCACTTATGTCCGTGGTGGAGGGAGTGGCGTGCCTGGTACCCCGGAGACACAGGAGGGAAGACCTGAGAAGGGAGAATGAGAGGCGGCACCTCATCCAGGCGACAACATGGCTCCTTGGCTGGTGCTTCTTTTCTGCCATCAAATCGGCTAGTCTTGAGTAGAAGCACTTAGCCTTGGAGCCCATCCCGCCGGACGTGGTGAAGACCAGAGGCGTGAAGGTGCCGTGGTCGACGTGTTGAATCCTTTCGCCATAGGTTCTCGTCTTCTCCTGCTCATTCCTACGGTGGGCAGCCTCCAGAGAGAGCTCGCGGTGACATGCTGCCATCGGGTCGAAGATCCGGACGTCGAAGAAGGCTCTCTGCCCCCTCGTCCAAAACCCCCGAGCACTGACGTCAACTCGAGCTTCATCGGAGATGTTTGCCGACCTCAACCGCAGGTTTTCTCCTCCAAGTGGCAGAAGAGTCGGCTCGGTGGCGACGTCATGGCACACCTCCCTGAGCATGTTGGCTGTCAGGTCCCTCACCTCGTCGTGCCTGATGCACACGAATCCCCCCTTCTTGCAGGTCATGGTGTGGTCGATGTTGTTGGGGGAACCACATGCACAGATGTTGGGGAGTCCTTCAACTGGCCAGCCATACCTCAGAGCAACGGCGTCGACAAATTCTTGTTTGTTGAGGTTGAAGCCTCTTGCTCTGATTGGCAGTGACGTTAGCCAGTTAGACGCTCCCGTCTCTTGTGCAATATGGATTTTTCGCACAGTCGCGGCAGGCACGATGGTCTTCAGGCGTTCAAGGCTGGTCTTCTGCTCTTGTTGCCTGTCTAGGGAAATTTGCTTCCTTTGCTCAGCGATCGCATTTTGGTCTATTTCCCCGTGTGCGTCCTGAGCAACTATCTTTACTGTGAGGGACCTGGCTAGGTTGATGGAGTTGAGGTGCTCCCTAGTTGCCAACCTCTCAGGAGAGGTGATCCCCATCCCGCCCAGTCTTGGTGGAAGTTCGAGCAGGGCCCTCTCGTCATCCCCCAGTGCTGGAGACCTCAGTAACGCTGGAAGGAGGGTGTTCCTTATAGCGTTTTCCAGCGGTCTGAGGAGAGGGCTGATGCCTGGGATGGTGCGCATGACGTAATTCCACCGATGTTGTAGGCCATGCGTGTAGGCAGAGTAAGCTGCGTGAGGCTCCGTCCTAGCTATATCAGATAGGATTTCTACCTCCCTCACCCACTCGAGCACTTTTTCTCCTACAAACTCCTTCTTGAACTCCTCTGTTCCTATAACAGCACCCAAGTGCCGCTGCCCGTCCTTTGTTATTATTACCCCGCTACCACCGAAAATATCCAGAGCTACTACTACTACTACTACTACTACTACTACTACTACTGCTACTACTACTACTACTACTCTTAGTACTATTACTGCTACAAATACTACTTTTACTACTTCTTTTACTACTACTACTTTTACTACTACTACTACTACTACTACTACTACTACTACTACTACTACCACTACTACTACTACTACTACTACTACTACCGCTACCACTACTATTACTACTACTATTTGTATTACTATTACCACTACTACAACAACTACTTCTAGCACTACTTCTACTACTACTACTACTACTGCTACTACTACTACTACTACTACTAGTACTACTACTACTATTACTATTACTGCTACTACTACTATTACCACTACCACTACTACTACTACTACTACTGCTACTACTACTACTACTACTACAACTACTACTACTACTACTACTTCTACTACTACTACTACTACTACTATTACTACTGTTACTACTATGACTAATGATAATAATGATGATAATAATAATGATAATAATAATAATAGCAAAGATTATGATAATAATAATAATAGTAATAATAATAATAAGAATAATAATAATAAGAATAAGAATAATAATAATGATAATAACAATAATAATAATAATAATGAAAACATCAATAATAATAGCAATAATAATAATAACATTAATAGTGGTGAGAGAAGTTGTATCTTATTATGTAGCTAATGGTACAACTGTTTATGGGTTTACTTTAGATGCAAGCAAGGCTTTCAACAGAGTTAATTACTGTAAATTATTTAAAATTTTAATTAAACGTAATGTATGTCCACTTATAAGTCGATTATTGTTAAACATGTACATAAATCAAAAACTAAGTGTGAAATGGTATGAGAAGGCGTCCAGTATATTTTTAGTGAGTAATGGTGTAAAACAATGTGGTGTGATCTCTCATACTGTATTGTGGTTATGTAGACGGACTGCGAATTGCGAGACTCTGGCGTGGGCTGTTACATAAACAGCACCTATGCAGGAGCCTTTGGGTTTGCTGATTACCTTATAGGTCTGGTACCAAGTGTGTTTGCAGTAAATAAGATGATAAGGATGTATGTAGATTATGCATCTAGATATGATATTGTGTATAATGACAAGAAAAGTAAATTAATAGTTTTCCATGATAATAGAAGAGATAACTTAAATCCTAACGTAGTAATAAATGGTAAAACTATTGAGACTGTGGATGAAATTGTACACCTGGGAAATGTTTTAAGCAGTAATATTTTTAAATGTGATTATTCTAAATTTGACGGATTTTAAGGACAGTACAACTCATTTTTATCCCGTTTTAAGGGCGGATTGTCACAATTAAGGAATAATCAGTTTTTTTAAATATTGCTCTAATTTTTATGGTAGTCAGCTGTTAAATTTAAGTGATGGTAGCATGGAGGCGGTGTATCGAGCGTGGGGGAATGGTGTGCGTCGTGTGTGGAAGCTGCCTTGGACCACGCACTGCAGCCTGCTTCCTCACATAGCCCATGTTATGCCCCCACACCTGTGGTTTGCTAAACGGGAGATTGCTTTTCTAAAGCAAGTATTAACTTGAAGCAACACGGTCATAAGAACTCTAGGAAGTATGGGGCAATATGGTAAACATTCAGTGATAGGGAATAATATAAGATACCTTACATATAAATATAATATGAATAGTGATGTGGTGAATAAGATCTGGCCACAGCTGCAGTAGGACCAGTATGATCTTGGTCGGATAGGTGCACAGATCCGTGAATTATGCTACATTAGGGAAAAAAGTACAATCTTAGATGCAAGGGAGATCAGGATGATGATTGATGCTTTGTGCACTGAATGAACTCATCAAGATACTGTGTTGACACTGCCTAAATTAGTATTAACGGTTACGTATTTTTATGTAGATTAAATGTTTTGTTTTGTTTTATGTGTTATAAATAATGTATTAGTACACATCCTGTGTGAATAAAGAATATTGAAATTGAAGTAATGATAATAATGATAATAATAGTAATACTAATGATGATAATAATACTAATTATAATAATAATAGTAATAATAATAGCAATAATAACAACAATTATAATAATAATGATGATAATAATGATCATAATATTTATATTACTACTACGTACTAGCAATACTACTATTACTACTACTACTACTACTACTACTACTATTACTACTACTACCACTACTACTACTACTACTACTACTACTTCTACTACTAATATTAATACTACTAATACTAATACTATTACTATTACTAAGTCCACAACCATTACCACTACTATTACTACTACTACTACCACTACTACTACTACTACTACTACTGCTACTACTACTACTACTACTACTACTACTACAACTGCTGCTACTGCTACTACTACTACTACTACAACTACTACTACTACTACTACTACTACTACTACTAAAACTACTACAAAGAAAACTAGTGTTACTACAGCTAATACTACTATTAATACTACAACAAAAACTACTACTACTGCAACTACTACTATAAATACAATTATTGCTACTATCACTATCACTACTACTACTACTACTACTACTATTACTACTACTATTACTGCAACGAATACTACTATTACTACTTATACTAATACTGCTACTACTACTACTACTTCTACTACTACTACTACTACTAGTACTACTACTACTACTACTACTACTACTACTACTACTACTGCTACTATTATTACTACTACTACTACTACTACTACTATTATTACTACTACTATTTTTACTACTACTACCACTACTACTACTACCACTACTACTACTACTACTACTACTACTACTACTATTACTACTACTACTATCACTACTATTACTGCTACTACTACTACTACTACTACTACTGCTACTACTACTACTACTACTACTACTACTACTACTATTACAACTACTACTACTACTACTACTACTTTTATTATATTTTATTTTTATATATATTTTTTTTTAACAGATACCTCCACCCCATGTTTATTTATGAAATAGACGAGGGCTCCACGAATTGGAAGTCAGTAGCTCCAACTCTGGTCGCCACTGACTGTGGCATCCAACCATATTACTACTACTTATCTACTATTTACTTAAATACAATAATTATTTACATATCTATATAACTATGTTGTCTACACTCTTATGCCACTCTCCACTACAGTGGTCTGGTAGTCCAGGCCAGCTGTATCGGTGGCTGTGGGGGCAGAGTATCGAGTACCCCTGCTACTATTACTACTACTACTACTACTACTACTATTACTACTACTATTACTGCTACTACTTCCACTACTACTACTACTACTACTACTACTACTAACTACTACTACTACTACTACTACTACTTTTTTTTTTTTTTTTTTTTTTTTTTACTAATACTACTACTACATTTAAAGATACCTCCACCCTTTTTATTTGCATGGGCTCCACAAATTGGAGGTCATTAGCCCCAACTCTGGTCGCTAATGGCTGTGGCATCCAACCATAATATTCTAACCCCTAACCATATCCATCTACCCCTATATTTACATCCTTATTTAATCCCCTAACCTACCCACCCCTATTCTACTCTCTACCACTGTGGCTTCGCAATCAAGGCCACTTATGTCCGTGGTGGAGGGAGTGGCGTGCCTGGTACCCCGGAGACACAGGAGGGAAGACCTGAGAAGGGAGAATGAGAGACGGCACCTCATCCAGGCGACAACATGGCTCCTTGGCTGGTGCTTCTTTTCTGCCATCAAATCGGCTAGTCTTGAGTAGAAGCACTTAGCCTTGGAGCCCATCCCGCCGGACGTGGTGAAGACCAGAGGCGTGAAGGTGCCGTGGTCGACGTGTTGAATCCTTTCGCCATAGGTTCTCGTCTTCTCCTGCTCATTCTTACGGTGGGCAGCCTCCAGAGAGAGCTCGCGGTGACATGCTGCCGTCGGGTCGAAGATCCGGACGTCGAAGAAGGCTCTCTGCCCCCTCGTCCAAAACCCTCGAGCACTGACGTCAACTCGAGCTTCATCGGAGATGTTTGCCGACCTCAACCGCAGGTTTTCTCCCCCAAGCGGCAGAAGAGTCGGCTCGGTGGCGACGTCATGGCACACCTCCCTGAGCATGTTGGCTGTCAGGTCCCTCACCTCATCATGCCTGATGCACACGAATCCCCCCTTCTTGCAGGTCATGGTGTGGTCGATGTTGTTGGGGGAACCACATGCACAGATGTTGGGGAGTCCTTCAACTGGCCAGCCATACCTCAGAGCAACGGCGTCGACAAATTCTTGTTTGTTGAGGTTGAAGCCTCTTGCTCTGATTGGCAGTGACGTTAGCCAGTTAGACCCTCCCGTCTCTTGTGCAATATGGATTTTTCGCACAGTCGCGGCAGGCACGATGGTCTTCAGGCGTTCAAGGTTGGTCTTCTGCTCTTGTTGCCTGTCTAGGGAAATTTGCTTCCTTTGCTCAGCGATCGCATTTTGGTCTATTTCCCCGTGTGCGTCCTGAGCAACTATCTTTACTGTGAGGGACCTGGCTAGGTTGATGGAGTTGAGGTGCTCCCTAGTTGCCAACCTCTCAGGAGAGGTGATCCCCATCCCGCCCAGTCTTGGTGGAAGTTCGAGCAGGGCCCTCTCGTCATCCCCCAGTGCTGGAGACCTCAATAACGCTGGAAGGAGGGTGTTTCTTACAGCGTTTTCCAGCGGTCTGAGGAGAGGGCTGATGCCTGGGATGGTGCGCATGACGTAATTCCACCGATGTTGTAGGCCATGCGTGTAGGCAGAGTAAGCTGCGTGAGGCTCCGTCCTAGCTATATCAGATAGGATTTCTACCTCCCTCACCCACTCGAACACTTTTTCTCCTACAAACTCCTCCTTGAACTCCTCTGTTCCTATAACAGCACCCAAGTGCCGCTGCCCGTCCTTTGTTATTATTACCCCGCTACCACCGAAAATGTCCAGAGCGTGGTCATAAAGTTCGGATTTCACAATAAGGACGGACTTAGCTGCATTGGGTGTGTATCCTATGGTGGGTCCATTGCCCTTTATCAATCCCCACCAACTTTTCAGGTCTGAGATTGTGCCGGCCCCCGAAAGGTCGTCGGCATATGCCACTTGCTTCACCTTGGTGTTTTCAAACGCAATCACCTCCTGAAGCACTGAGAGACCTATTGCGTACATGGCCATGGCCACTGGGTCACCTTGTGTTGTCCCCTTCATTGACTTGAGCACCTTAAAACAATTATTACTACTACTATTTACAAACAAGTCACACGGTTCACCATACGTGTTTCCTACGTATGTAGCTAGAGAGGGACATTTGATTTTAATATTGTGAAGCATTGTCTTTCTGTTAATGGAATTAAACGCATTTGATGCGTCCACTAACAGTACCGCTTCACAATCCTTTCCCGCGTAGATCTCCCTCATGGCGTGGATGGCTGCTTCCCCCCCTGCCGGGTGTCCTGCGCACACTTGCAGGTTCCCAGCCGCCTTCCTTACATCCTCCTTGACAACTGCCATGATGCATTTACCCACGATGCGACGGAGGACTTCGCCGATGCCAATGGGCCTGCATCCTGGCTTTTTATCCAGAGG
>JAXIVD010000122.1:224018-231518 GCA_036785275.1 Cancer borealis | reverse complement strand
GAATAGCTCCGTAACTATGGGAGCTATTGCAATGATTCATATACCATTTAAAAAAAAAAAAAAGGAGAAACAAAGCTATTTATTTTTTGTTGCAGATTTAAAAAATAAAATATTGAAAGGGAATCGTAGAAATTATTTTTATTTTCCGGACATGAGTAAAAAAAAAATGTATTGTAATTTATTTTTACATTCTGCAACGATGAATCTCTTAAGAATCATGTGAGGTGTGCTCTGTATATATTTTTTAAAGAAAATTGAATCATATTTGTTGAAGATACAATGTATCTTCCAATGACTTGAAGCTTACATATGAATATTTTCAAATGTATCTACACAACATATTACAAAACCAAGGTACTGTGAATTTTTTTTTTTTCTTCTATTTTTGGGGTTTCAAGCGAATGGTCCCCTAAATTACTGGTATTTGAAAATAGGTTTATACTATTCTATTACCGTAATTTAATGATTTATTGATTAAAACCTATTTTCATAATTTGAAATTGTTAATTGTATAATATTACCAAATTTTAGTGACGATATTTTAAATATAGCCTATTACCATTCTTTTAAGATATATTGATTATAATCAATCAGCGCTATATAAAGACGATATATCAATTGAAACTTATTACCATTCCTTTAAAATATATTGAAAAAAAAAATATTGGTTATATTCCATTAGCGCTATTTAAAAACGATAAAATAATTATAGCCTATAACAATTTTTTAGTATATATCGGTTATATTCTATTAGCATTATTAAGACGATATATTAAGTGTAGCTTATTACTATTTTTTCAGTATATTTTGATTATACTCTATTAGCGCTATGTAAGCACGATATACTAATTATAGGCTATTACAATTATTTTAGCATATATTGATTATATGCTATTAGCGTTAATAGTAGACTATATACTATTATAGCCTATTGCTTAAATTCAATTGATATTTAATTAAAGATGATGTATTACTTATAGCCTATTACCATGCTTTCAATATATATATATATATATATATATATATATATATATATATATATATATATATATATATATATATATATTCGTATATATATATATATATATATATATATATATATATATATATATATATATATATATATATATATATATATATATATATATATATATATATATATATAATAATATATATATATATATATATATATATATATATATATATATATATACGTATATATATATATATATATATATATATATATATATATATATATATATATATATATATATACATATATAGAAACATCTTTTTCGCCCTATATGACCTCCCAACTGATTTTAAATCAGACGCCTCGGTATATAAGCACACACCGGGGAAATGTTTCTTGCAAGGTGTGAAACGATAGATTTGACCCAAGGGCAGCAGAGAGAGCTAACGTATTTAGTGTGAAGCGACTAAATACGTTAAATCTCTCGGTATAGAATTACTAAAAAGCTATTTTTTTAACCAGGACGTAACAATATATATATACATATATATATATATATATATATATATATATATATATATATATATATATATATATATATATATATATATATATATATATATATATATATATATATATATATATATATATATATATATATATATATATATATATATGAGAGCGGGGTAAGATGAGCCTTTTTTTTCACTCTGTGCAAGTTATCGCTAAAACACAAGCGTAATGAATACAAATAAAAATGTCATCTGAAAATTCTATCTTTCAAACATTCTTGATGCCACTTTCAGCTTTATTTCTCCTTTCCTAATATCATGCCGTTCACTCAAAAATAATATCTCAAATGGCTCAAATTACCCCAGACATGGGGTAAGTTGAGCCAACCCATGAGGCAAGTTGTTCCATGCTTCGTTATTTTTTTTACGTTGTGAAAATTGTGAAACAGCAAAAGAAACAAGTTAAGTTGTTATTAAGGTTTATTGCATGCTGTGAAATACATAAAAGAAACCTATTATGACAGCAGGTATTTATTATATATATTTTGAAAAACTCATAAGCTAATAAACAACACCTTTCTACTGACACTCAATGGAACATATATGGCAGTAATTTGACATGTTTTGCTAGATCCTTCTTCATATCGGGAGGAAATACTCTTTGTTTCAGGGACAATCCTATATAGCCGGTGGTTGTTTTTTTTTAGCCTTTAAAACATTTTCAATGCGCTTAACAATTATATTAAGTGTTACTCTAAAATTTAATACTCAGCTAGGCTTTGAAAATATTCATTTCATGGCTAATAGATACACAATTTTATCAGTAGTATGGTGGATCAAGTTGTCCCAGTTATGGCTCAACTGACCCCATCCTTGATTTTCTAATATATGTTCACATATCACCTAATAACAGCATGCCGTGGTTTATTACTTATTCTCTACGAATGCACTCAAAGTTATGCTATACATGGAAGTTAAGAGGCAATATCTAAATAATATATGAATAAACTTAGCACATGCTAGGCTTGAAACAATGTGGGGAGGGTTGATGTAGTGTTATTGCTTTCCCATATAGGGCGTAAATTCTCTGGTTCAGCTTTTCAAATATGAGTAAAAGCCTGTGGCTCAACTTACCCCGCTCTCCTTTATATATATATATATATATATATATATATATATATATATATATATATATATATATATATATATATATATATATATATTGTTACGGTCACACCGTAACGGACACGGTTCTTATGCCCTAGTGCCGGGTGTCCACTTATGAACCCAGTCACAACCACGTTATGGGCGTGTACGAACTGTAGTGCTGATGTTTATACGTCCTTTTAACTCACCAAAGGACAAGGAAAGTCGACTATCCCGTAGGACTAGTCACTCCGAGGCCCACACGCCGGTGGCTGGACAATAGGCTTTAAACAAGAAGTGCCTGGTTAAGGAACCTATGCACTCTTAACCCCCAAACACAGCACCTACAGCCACCCCGTTAACATTAAGAGGTCGCCAGTTCTTTTAACCCTCCAAATAACAAGGAATCTCCCAGTAGTAACCACCTTCTCCTCCTTACATTCTAAAGAGACTTACAGTGAGCACAAGATTACAGTGCCTAGACAAGGAGCTATCGCTCCAACCAGAATACCGCCCACAAGGTGTCTTTCCACCCACTTCTGATTGAATAATAACTCCTCTCGACTCCAATAACACCCTGCAAAGTAGCCTCCCACGAGGGGACTCCGTACAGTGCGTTATTTGAGTCGTAATTAATCAACACTGAGACGGGATTACTCCTCGTCTGTGTTCTCAAACAAGAGGCCCCTGATGACATGCTCTCTCACAATGAGGACAACGAAGACAACGCCGAAAAAAGCAAACAACGCCGACAAAGCGGACAACGCAGACAAACGCAGAAAACGCCGACAACGCCGAAACTACTTCCCCGAGACTGAACAGTCTGACAAAATTCTAGGTGGAGTTCACCGCTAGTTAGGTGGTAATGATACTGTCACCACACTCGTCTCTGTGCTCTGGCTTGTAACCGTTTCCTTTACAGACAGGGCCCTGCTGTCTAGCTACACAAATATACCCCTTATCTAATAGGCCAAACAGATAACCCACTCCCTTAAATATGAGGAGGTTACAGGCAAAATAATACCAATTAGTGGGGAGCTCAGAGCGCGAGGTGTTCTTGGAGATGACTAGCGACTAACTGACTCTCTCACGGCGTCTCTTCAAGCTCCCATCTGCCCAGGCAGAGATGCCAAATCGCACCACCGGCGCGCCATGTTTCTCACACATCGCGCTGCATCGACAAACATAGCCTAATCAGATACTTTCTTTCACAAAATCACTACAGGCCATGGAGACGACGCAGGACAACAACAAACATACGAGAGGATGCAGAAAGGAATTGTCTACAAGATAGGGTACGTTGCAACACAAAGAAGAAAGAGGGAAAGTTAGGAAAATTAGGAGAATGAAAAGAAGATAAAACCTTTAACAAGCCTCGCCTTAATACGCGCTGGCAACTCATCTCTCTCTCACTCTCCCGCCACGCCTGGCTCCTGGCTGAATAACACGTGGTCTCCAGACAGAAAGGCGTAACACACAGACATGTCACGTAGACACGTCCCCAACACTTCCCGTAGGGTGGGGCCCGCAACACGTCACAAAGGCATAACCCACAAACATAAAGAATGTAACTCTCTTCCATGGCCAGTCGCACCCAGCTGACACAAAGCACACTCCCACGCACATGGAAAGCACACACCCTCCACAACACCGTTCATGCCTCTCCAGTCGACACTACTATCACTGGCCGAGCCCGCACAGAGTGTCATAGCCTCAGCGTGGCCTTCCTCCTTACCCACCTAACATTCTTCCTTCTCGCTCTCAGGGAATCTTCATTCCTCTGTGGGGCTTGACTCCCATCTTCACTAGACGATGTTATGGTGACGGGCGGGGCCCGCAACAATATATATATATATATATATATATATATATATATATATATATATATATATATATATATATATATATATATATATTTATACATATGCCTATATATATATATATATATATATATATATATATATATATATATATATATATATATATATATATATGTATATATATATATATATATATATATATATATATATATATATATATATATATATATATATATATATATATATATATGTTAGATGTTCTATTATAACTATTTAAGGACGATATATTCATTATAGTTTATTACAATTCTGTTAATACATATTAGTTATATTTTATTACCGTTGTTTAAGAACAATATGTTTATTATGGTCTAATATTGTTATCATATAAAGATACATCATTATATTCTATTACCATTATTTAAGGACGATAAATTAATTGTAGCCTCAGTGGTGCAGTGGTTAGCACGTCTGGCTATGAATCCGTTAGCCCGATTTCGGTCCCCGACGAAGGCAGCGGCGCACAGCTCATCCAGCTGTTCATCCTTTCAAACAAATTGGTAGATGAATGGGTACCTAGTGAAGTCTGGGGAAGATAAACTGTGGGGAGTCAGATGTTACAGTGGTCCTGTGTCCTGGCATAACGGATTACTTGCCACCACAGACTCAAAGGCCAATGTGATGAATGACGAGCGTCCGCAGCTACGCGCAACTATAGCTTGTGCCCCGAGTTTTGTTATTATTATTTGAATTTTTGTAAATCATAACTTATTAATAGTATTCTCATTATATAAAGCTATACTAATAATTATATTATTATCATTATACAAAGAATAATTAATTACAATAATATTGTTATCATAATCTAAAAAAATATATAATAATTATAATATTTTACTGGTATTTGAAGATATATTCATTATTGCCTATTTCCAACCGTTATGGGAAGACTAGACTTAACGATATAGCTGTTACGTTAAATAACATATTACCAATATCTTAATTAAAGAACATCCTGACATCATCGTTAAGTGACAACTTAAATACAGATGTTATATTATCATAATTCTTGATGGAGAATATTTAAACAATGCTTACATATTTCTTTGTGTTGTATTTTGCTGGATATCTAAGATCATTATGAATACATAGTTTTGTGCATGTAGAAATATATTACTTATAAGAGTGAATTTCTTTTGACTGAATTTTTTATGAGCGAAAACATACATATCAAAATGCTTCGGGAAGTCGTAATGAAATATCATGATAAAATGGTTGTTTTTCAATAACTAATTTCTATTGTCATTGTAGTTTATTTGTAGAAAAATAGAGAAAGCGTATTAGTGATAATAAGACCAGAAATGTTGAAAATGACAAAAATTTAAGCAAGCAAATAACAAAAGGCTTATTACTGAAATTAATCATCAAATATAAAATGAGAATCCTACAGGCTTAGACAATCTTATACTCAAGGTATGGCGTAAACTGTATCTGGTCTCCAGGAGGAAGCGCGCACACACACACACACACACACACACACACACACACACACACACACACACACACACACAGACACACACACACACACACACACACACACACACACACACACACACACACACACAGACACATAAATATCTGAGGACAAGATTCCCAGCCTTCTACTACTGCTGGGATGCATATTTACAAAGTCTTGTTAACATTTTTGCATCAGCGCCCTGATTGACCAACACAGACGCACTGATGATGTCACATTAACGTCAAAGTTGCCAAATACCTGCATATTGGACGTTATTGTGTTGATAGCATAAGGATGATGTAAATATGAACGAATACATAAGTGGTATTTTAACAATATTTATCACAATATTTGGAAAGATTATTTTTATTTTCCGGACATGAGTAAAAAAATAATGTATTGTAATTTATTTTTACATTCTGCAACGATGAATCTCTTAAGAATCATGTGAGGTGTGTTCTATTTGTATTTTAAAAGAAAATTGAATCATATTTGTTGAAGCTGTTGAAACCATTAATTTATTCATAAAAGATACAATGTATCTTCCAATGACTTGAAACTTACATATGAATATTTTCAAATGTATCTACACAACATATTACAAAACCAAGGTACTGTGAAACCTTTTTTCTTCTTCTATTTTTGGGGTTTCAAGCGAATGGTCTCCTAAATTACCGGTATTTGAAAATAGGTTGATACTATTCTATTACCGTAATTTAATGATTTATTGATTAAAACCAATTTTCATCATTTGAAGTTGTTAATTGTATAATATTACCAAATTTTAGTGACGATAATTTAAATATAGCCTATTACCATTTTTTTAAGATATATTGATTATAATCAATCAGCGCTACATAAAGACGATATATCAATTGTAACTTATTACCATTCCTTTAAAATATATTGATAACAAAATATTGGTTATATTCCATTAGCGCTATTTAAAAACTATAAAATAATTATAGCCTATAACAATTTTTTGTATATATCGGTTATATTCTATTAGCATTATTAAGACGATATATTAAGTATAGCTTATTACTATTCTTTCAGTATATTTTGATTATACTCTATTAGCGCTATATAAGCACGATATACTAATTATAGGCTATTACAATTATTTTAGCATATATTGATTATATGTTATAAGCGTTATAAGTAGACTATATACTATTATAGCCTATTGCTTAAATTCAATTGATATTTAATTAAAGATGATGTATTACTCATAGCCTATTACCATTCTTTCAATATATATATATATATATATATATATATATATATATATATATATATATATATATATATATATATATATATATATATATATATGTTAGATGTTCTATTATAACTATTTAAGGACGATATATTCAATATAGCTTATTACAATTCTGTTAATAAATATTAGTTATATTTTATTACCGTTGTTTAAGAACAATATGTTTATTATGGTCTAATATTGTTATCATATAAAGATACATCATTATATTCTATTACCATTATTTAAGGACGATAAATTAATTGTAG
>JAXIVD010000122.1:191933-204433 GCA_036785275.1 Cancer borealis | reverse complement strand
TTATGAGCCACCTGTTGTTGCGCAGACACTCGATACCCTGCGCCATGACCACCCGGAGTCTCTTCTGCGCCACGCCCTCCACGTCGCGCTGGAGCACTCTGGCTACCCGGCAGGCCACGATGCACTTCACCCTGGCGGTGAGGGGCATCAGGTGGGCCTCGCTCTGCATGACACAGGCGCTGCACCACCTCGGTGCCCCCAACATGGTCCTCATGGCGGTGTTCTGCACCACCTCCAGGCGCTGCTGCTGCTGCCGGGGCAGCGCTACGAGGACAGGTGCACTGTAATCCACCAGGGAGCGCACTGCCTGCAGGTAATAGAGGCGGAGGACGGGGAAGGTGGCCCCCGCGCTCGGCCGCGTCATCGCCCTCATCAAGTTGAGCCGGGCCTGCGTCCGTTCCCTCAGGTATGTGACGTGCTGCGTGAAGGACAGCTGCCTGTCCACCCACACCCCGAGGTACTGGTAGGAGTCGGTCCAAGCCAGCCCGACTCCCTGGACGCTCAGCAGCTGGCCGGCAGGCGTGGGAGTCTTGATGGCCATGGCCCGGGACTTCACTGCCGAGATCTTGAGCCCCAGCTCTTCGCACTTGGCGGTGATGAGGTGCAGCGCCACTTGAGTCCGCGCGAGCTTGTCACCACGCCCGGTGACGACAAGGGCGAGGTCGTCAGCGTAGCTGAGGAGGATGGTTCCTTCCCGGAAGGGGAGCGCCACCAGCTGCTCCATCAGCACGTTGAAGAGGAACGGGCTGAGGATGCCGCCCTGGGGCGTCCCGTTCTCGAAGGTCAGGTAGGGAGACTTGTGGCCCTGGAACCTCACACGGGCCTGGCGCTGCTGAAGGTAGTCCTGGAGCCAGCCCAGCAGTCTCCCTCGGATGCCCTTCCTCACAAGGGCGGCGAGTATGGCGTGGGGGCTGGCCAGCTCGAAAGCCTTCTCGAGGTCGAGGAAGACTACGATGGTGGGCTGATTGTTGGCGTGAGCCAGGAGGGTGATGAGGCAGTCCGCCGTGCTCATCCCCTTGGTGTAACCGAACACGTGGGAATGCAGACTTCCCACGCTCCACTGTAGGCGACTCAGCACCATCCTCTCAGCTGTTTTTCCAGTGCAGCTCAGGAGGGAGATTGGCCTGAAGGCGGTGGGATCCTTCGGCTTGGGGATGGGCTGGATGTCTGCGACCTTCCATGAGGGCGGCAGGCGGCCTGCCTGCCACGACGCGTTGACAAGGGCCAGCAGCGCGGCGTCCCCGGCGGGCCCAGCGTGTGCCAGCATGGAGTACCGCACTCCGTCGGCCCCCGCCGCTGTGTCACGCCCACGCTTCGCCCTAGCTAGCTCCTCGAACGTGAAGGGCTGGTCCGTCGCGTGCGGCTGGTCCCGCGCCTCCCTGACCTCCTCGTCGCGCTGCGGGCGTAACTGCTGCTGGAGGTGGCGGGTGTGGGGAGGGAGCTGCTCGCTGGAACTCCTCGCTGTGAAGCAGTTCACCAGCCGATCAGCCTCTTGCTGTGGGCGTGGGTGGGCGGTTGGGCGGGTCGGGGCAGCGCCTGAGGCCTTCCTGAAACACCGCCACAGCTGGCCGAGGGAGGTGTGTTGGCTGAAAGAGGCGCACCACTCCAGCCACTTTGCCTCCCTGGCGCTCAGGGACACCTGCCGCGCACGGGCCACCACGTCCTGCAGGAGCCGCAGGTTGGTGGCAGTCGGGCGCTTCTCGTACAGCCTCCTGTGGACGTTGACGCGGTGATTGTGTTCCCGGACCTTCTCGTTATAAAACCACCAGTCCGGGCGCCGGCGGCGGTTCGAGGCGGTCCTGGGCATGGCCGCGTCTGCTGCACCCTCTATGGCTGCTGTGAGGTCCCTCTCCTGCTGGTGCAGGTCCATGGGCGGCACGTACGTGGACCACCACTCGTCGAGGGCGGCTTGGAACTTGGTCCAATCCGCCCTCCTGACGTTCCACTGCGGCGGCGGGGGAGGGGGTACTGGTGGGGCCACAGTGAGGGTGGTGAGGGTCCCGTAGTGGTCGCTGGTGAGGGTGGGGTGGACCCGCCAGGTGGCGCCGGGCAGTATGTCGCCCGACACCAGCGTGAGGTCAAGCCGCCCCCCCCGGACGTGCGTGGCCTCCCCGGTGTTGAGGAGGTGGACGTGAGGGAGTTCCTCGAGCAGGTCGGCTAGGTGGCGCCCAGTCGCGTTGGTGGGCGACACAGAGTGCAGCACCGGGTGGTGGGCGTTGAAGTCGCCCGCCACAAGGAGGCTGGAGTGGGAGGCGAGGGAGAGCAGTTCCCCCGCCTCCAGCAGGTATCGCTGGCTCCTGTATACGTTGTATACGATGAGAGGGAGGGGCCCCAGCTGCAGCTCCAGTGCCAGGACCTCCACGCCGTCCCCACAGTGCACGGGTGTGGCGATCCTGTTGTGCGGGATGGTGCTCCGTATGAGGGCTGTACAGCCACGCCCGTTTTCGTCGCCGGCCGGAAGCGAGTGGAGAGTGTTTTCAAAAATATGGTATTAATAAATAAAATGTAAATTCTAATACTAAATACATAAATGGTGTATGCGCCCTGTCCGAGGACAGAGCGTGACAAGTTGATGTAGAAGGGATTGTGTGTAGCGCAATAAAATGCATAAACATAAAAACAAAAGAAAAACATAAATAAAGATACATAATGATTACAATGAAAATAATGAAAATTATAAAAATATAAAGTTTATAATAGTTATAGCTAAGCGATGTACATAATTAGAGAATGTAATTGCAAGCGGTCTGTATTAAGGGGAGACCGCTACAATACTCCCCCCCTTAGTGACGAGGAAGGAGGAAAGATGTCCTGTGGTTTGCCTGGGACCAGTGTTGTGTGTTGAGTGGAGTCCATAAGGCTGGCGATGACCGTACGACTGCGGGTGGTAACACGGCAGAGGGTGGCAGGGAGCCCAAGAGGTCAAGTGCCAAGCCACCATTGAGGCTTGAGAGGGGAGGTGCAGGTGGTGGGTCCATTCTGACGTCCTCCCCAGTTGTACCGTGAAGTCGCTGCCAGGGTGAGAGAGGTCGTGAAGCTGACGGAGATGATTTGCATCTGTAGTCCGTGTCAGCTGTGAGAGCGACCTTGACGCCTGGGAGTGTAAGACGACGACACGGCAGTGGGAGAGGGCGTCTGCTGGAGTGTTGTCTGCACAGAACTGCCTGAAGACTATGTAGTCGTGGTGGAGAGTAGAGTAATCCACAGGGCGATGTATAATCCACAGGGCGTTGAATAGTCCACAGGGCGGTGAGTGTTGATGAAGTTGGTCACTTTAACGCCGCGAGGCGGGGGACAGGGAGTGAACATTAATTTGCACTGAGGGTGCAAAGGGGTGTTGAAGACACAGAAGCGCATTGTGGGCGCTGGGGTTGGTGATGACGCATGAAGGCGTCAGAGGTGCGCAAGAGGCGGCTGAAGACGCAGTAAGGCGTCTGAAGAGGCATAGGCCGCGCTAAACGCGCATAGGCCGTGCCGTAGACGCAGTGACGGCGTCTGAAATGGCACAGAAGGTGCCAGGGTGGGTGGGAGGGGATAACCTCATAAGTGGCAAATTACACAGAAGTGTAATTTTCTCCTGACCTTAGGCTCAATCCTGCGAACACCATAGAGGAGGCAGGGCTTTTTGCCAAAAGGAGTGATCTAGCGAATAAGTCAAATGACTCAGGCCATCTCACTGGGAGAAATGTGCTCTTTTATAGCACAGGCTATATGCCACTTACAACCATAGCTAGTCACTCTGGGTCACCAATTGTAAGTGCTGGTGCTCGGGGAGGACTGTGTAGCTAGTTGGTTGACTGGAGAGAGAAAACTCGACTCCAGTTGAAGTTATTTTATTATCAAAAATATGGTATTAATAAATAAAATGTAAATTCTAATACTAAATACATAAATGGTGTATGCGCCCTGTCCGAGGACAGAGCGTGACAAGTTGATGTAGAAGGGATTGTGTGTAGCGCAATAAAATGCATAAACATAAAAACAAAAGAAAAACATAAATAAAGATACATAATGATTACAATGAAAATAATGAAAATTATAAAAATATAAAGTTTATAATAGTTATAGCTAAGCGATGTACATAATTAGAGAATGTAATTGCAAGCGGTCTGTATTAAGGGGAGACCGCTACAACGTCACTGGCTCCTTTGCAAAGATTTTATAAATATGTTGTGGGATTGCAGAGTCAAAGCTCTTCTACTGACACACCGTACTTACTATTTGAATAGGTGCTGCAATGTGAGGCAAGACAATTTTTTGTCCTCGTTATGAGGGATTTCACCACAGAACATACTGTATGTGAGCCCCGCGAGATAACAATTTCACCACCGGACCGCTTATTATTATTATCATTATCATTGTAATGACCAAAAATTGACGGAACAAATTTATTTTATATTTCGCTTAGGAATATGAAGAAAAGGACCTTGTATAGAACAAAACAAAGAACCTTTTTTTTTTATCTTATCTACGTCGTTCTCATTCTTTAGATTATAAGACAAGACTAAAAAAGAAAATATTGAATTCGCTTTTTCTCACTCTTTCCTCTCTCTCTCTCTCTCTCTCTCTCTCTCTCTCTCTCTCTCTCTCTCTCTCTCTCTCTCTCTCTCTCTCTCTCTCTCTCTCTCTCACTTGAAACTGTTATTTCATCTTTTCATATCCATCATTCATTCCTATTCCTATATCCAACATTCTTGCTTTCCATTATCCGCGAAATTCATTCTTTCTTCGATTTTGCCCTTCCCGTCCATCCAATAGTCTCTCTCTCTCTCTCTCTCTCTCTCTCTCTCCTCTCTCTCTCTCTCTCTCTCTCTCTGTCTCTCTCTCTCTCTCTCTCTCTCTCTCTCTCTCTCTCTCTCTCTCTCTCTCTCACTCACTTGAAACTGTTATTTCATTTTTTCATATCCATCATTCATTCCTATTCCTATATCCAACATTCTCATGCTTTCCATTATCCGCGAAATTCATTCTTTCTTCGATTTTGCCCTTCCCGTCCATCCAATAGTCTCTCTCTCTCTCTCTCTCTCTCTCTCTCTCTCTCTCTCTCTCTCTGTCTCTCTCTCTCTCTCTCTCTCTCTCTCTCTCTCTCTCTCTCTCTCTCTCTCTCTCTCTCTCTCTCTCTCTCTCTCTCTCTCTCTCACCTCACTTGAAACTGTTATTTCATTTTTTCATATCCATCATTCATTCCTATTCCTATATCCAACATTCTCATGCTTTCCATTATCCGCGAAATTCATTCTTTCTTCGATTTGCCCTTCCCGTCCCTCCAATAGTCTCTCTCTCTCTCTCTCTCTCTCTCTCTCTCTCTCTCTCTCTCTCTCTCTCTCTCTCTCTCTCTCTCTCTCTCCTCTCTCTCTCTCTCTCTATACCCTGTTACCCGTGACACGTTTGCTCATCCTTGCTCTAAACTGTAGCCCCATTACCTAGGGCCCAAAACACTCTTCATATCCTATTCATCATACTTAACAGAAGAAGAGAGAGAGAGAGAAGAGAGAGAGAGAGAGAGAGAGAGAGAGAGAGAGAGAGAGAGAGAGAGAGAGAGAGAGAGAGAGAGAGAGAGGAGAGAGAGAGAGAGAGAGAGAGAGGGGGGGGGGGGGGGGGGTGGGGGTGGAAGGACAGGACTGTTTACCTACAATTCATTAGGGAGGCACCAAATATTCAGAGTGCATGACATTGACACACACACACACACACACACACACACACACACACACACACACACACACATACACACACACACACACACACACACACACGGACTCTGGTGGTGTAGGTGGTGGATATGCGTGTACTCGTTCCGGGTCTGTTAGTGGTACAGTGGCTGTCCACCTGAAAGCTGCTGGCGGTGAAACTGACGGCACAACAAAGGTTACGAATACACGTACAATAACCCTGACTTAGATGTAAATAATTTCTACATACAGACAAGGAATATTAATATTCCTATATCAGAATATAAATTTATTGATTCAGTTTCCTCACTTAACCCTTCCACTGCCGAGGTCTTTTCTAAGTGTTCGATTTATAGAATTAAAAAAAAAATTCTGATTTTATTCAAATTTTTCTTTATCAACTCACAACGATCTGAAGAATAGAGGAAAAATATTTTTCTTTCTATACACAATATATCTTGGATGCAAATATTTTGTAAAAATGTGCCATTGGCAACTCGACGCAGCCCATCGAATAGGCTAGCGTCGTTATCCACACTGAACACAGCACCAGCATTTTGAACGTACAGCCTGCCTGCCATCCATCATTCATTCATCTATCCACCTATACATCCATCCATCCACCCATCCATCCATCCACCACCCGTCCATCCATCCACCAGTCCACCCATCCATCCATCGACCCACCCATCCATCCATCCATCGACCCACCCATCCATCCATCCATCCACCCATCCATCCATCCACCCATCCATCCATCCACTCACCCATCCATCGACCCACCCATCCATCCATCGACCCACCCATCCATCCATCCATCCATCGACCCACCCATCCATCGACTCACCCATCCACCCATACATCCACCCATCCATCCATTCATCCATCCACCCAACCATCCATCCACCCATCCATCCATCCATCCATCTACCCATCCATCCATCCATCTATCAATCCATCCACGCATCCATCCACCTATCCACCCATCCATCCATCCATCAAACCCTTCATCAATCCATCCATCAGTCCAAATGTTCTATTTACAAAATTGATGAAACCACCCTATCCAGCCATCAACTCCGGTGCCTGCCGGCATCATGAAGGAGGGCGGAACATGTGCCGCCGTCATCATGTTGTTTTACTGTAGAAGCCGAGATGCAGGACGCTGTTATATCATATCATGTTTCACGACCCGTCTTCGTTCCTCTTGGAGGACCACTGTGGAGGACTGGTGTTTCCTAAACGGTTATCTTACTATTTGTTTACGTAGAAAATACGTTCCATTGGTAAATAAATTGAGAGGAATTATTTCCAAGAAAAAGAAAACTATCTCTCACACACACACACACTTCATCCCTATGACAGACATCATCCTCACTGTGCACCCTCAGACAGTGACGGGCACCTCATCCTCGACAAATCTTCAAAAATCCCTACACCTCATCCTCAGTACATACTCTTACACCTGAATTTCATACTGCTAGCTCTCAAGGCATTAGGTACTAAATAGAAACACCGGTTCGTCACGTTTTTTTTTGTTACTGCTAAAAAAAATTTCAACATAAAATAATATTGCAACATGTTAGCCAGACCTATGTTTTCTATGTATTGTCTTTCACAACAGTCATTGCAGCACATTATCACAATCTAAACATTTCCTTTCATGCATGTTTTTCATATACGCCTAAACGTTAGAATGTGAGCAAAACCAATGACATAATACAATAAAACACAAAAGTATGTAACAGTACTCCGTCTAAAAATGAATAAATCCTCACGTAAAAAATATTATCTTATACATCGTGTGTGTGTGTGTGTGTGTGTGTGTGTGTGTGTGTGTGTGTGTGTGTGTGTGTGTGTGCCTATAATATGTGTATTATACAATGAGAAAATTTGGATTTATTCAATGTCTGTATGCTACTGAATAAAAATAGCTTTTCAGCATACATCTATATAAGCTTTGACAAACAAGAAAATAGGTGTATTTGTACTTCTGGAAGCCGTCAGTATGTGTATAGTGTGTGGTACTGCATAAAGCATTCTCCTGGACACAATGCTACATTGCACTCCTTACAGTGATAAGAAGTTATTTTTCTTTTCTTGGGTCGCTGGGTGGTGTGTTTACAAACGTGGCAGTCCTTTTGTGTTTTTGTCCGTTTTGTTTTGGCAGTGGGTGGTGGGGCTGGAAAAGGCTGCAGGTAGTGACGCTGTAGCTAAGCAGAACATGCCAAAAGGTCAGGCATGTGTTGCTGTAGTGAGTGCTGGCCTGGATGTCTTGAAACTGGTTCTCCGTACTTTTCAAGTAATTGGTAAGAAACCAAATAGCTGAATTCCCTCAGAGATGTTGGCTTCCTTCCACTCCATACCAGCATGAAATTGTATGAATTCAGCAAATAAATGTCAATTAGATGAAGGAAGAGTTTGTGATGCCAGCTGAGTGTTCTTCTTACAGTCTACAAAACTAACCATCATGTCAGCCTTGTCAACAAGACGCATGTTTTGCGTGTAGTCAATGACAAGGTCTGGCTTCAGTATGGGGTTCTCTGTCCTGAAATATGTTTTGCCCGTGTTTTTCATTTATCCTGTGTGTAATGTTGACAGCATTATCACTTCCGCTTATCATGCCACTGCATTGCCATAAGTTTTCCTGACTTTTGGATGTAATAGTCACCTGGTTTTGTTTTACGGGTCTTGAAAATTGGAGGTATGTTTTTACGGCATTTACGTGTTGTGCCACACGAGCCAACACCCTTACTATGGAGAAAAGCTGACAAGTTTGGATTTGTGTTGTAGCTGTCAGTGTACAAAATGTTGCCTTTTGTATCCATGCATTGGGCAAGCAAGGTCTTGATGATGCTACCAGTACTTTTATGGATGTCATTTCTATTGAAGTCAATGCTGGAGGCAGTATATGGGAGGAAGTCCAAAACAATACCAGTCTCGCAGTCACACAAAACAAACAATTTGATGCCAAAACGGTTCCCTTTTGTTTACATGTATTGTTTGAATTTCAGTCGGCCCTTGAATAACACAAGGGATTCATCAATGACCAGCTTACAGAATGATTTGAAAAAACGAGTGAACCGTGCTTTTAGCATCATGAATATATCCCTTATCTTCCAGGTAGGATCTTCAGGTCTAGGGTGTGCATTGTTGGCGAAGTGTAGAGTGCTAAGTAAGGCCTGGAACCTATTCCTAGACATGTATTTGCCAAAAGTAGGTGTTCCTATTAGCGTGTTCTTCTTCCAATAGTCACTGATCACATGTTTCTTTGAGTGTGGCATAAGGATAATAAGAGCAAAGAAAACAAAAAGCTCCCTAACAGTTGTATTCATCCAAGTCCTAAGTCGGCTGTGGTGTGTAATGTCCTCTCTCCCTGACTCTGACTCGTCACTCGACTGCCCTACGAGATAGTCATGTTGAATGTTTGTCTCGTCTACTATCTTCGTCATCACTTCATCATCAAAAAGTGCCTCAAAATACTCCAGCTCTACCCCATCAGGCCTAACTGGGAAAGCTGGAGTGATGCCTGATGAAGATGCATCAAAGTCATGGATGTCAGGCACAAAATCCTGGCCATCACTCCATGGGAAAACATTTTCACTTGGATTCGTAGCAGGTGATGTGGCTCCATCAGTACTACTCCTACCCTGTGGTTCTCCCTCCCCTCTCAGGCCACCGTCACTGGCACTAGTACTGTCTCCTTCACTTCCAGTCACCAACAGGTCCACATCGTCAAAGTCTAAATGGTTGTCTGTTCCTATGGGTTGTGGTGAAGGTGATCGCCTTGAAGGCTTGGAATCATCCTCTCTAGTGTTGACCTGATGATAATGATGCTAATATAAATAATGATGATAATAACAATAATAACAGTAATGATAGTGAAAATTATACCACAAATGATAATGATAATATGAATAATAATGATAATAATAATGCAAATACTACTACTACTACTACTACTACTAATAATAATAATAATAATAATAATAATAATAATAATAATAATAATGATAATGATAATAATGATAATGAAAATAATAGAAATAATTATAATAATGATTATAATAATAATAATAGTAAAGATAATAATGATAAGAAGAAAAAAAGAAGAATAAGATGAAGAAGGGAATGCGTTGTAATGTAGAGGTGTAGCGTGGGCCGCAGGGTCGCCTCTCAACGACAAATACAAGATACGAAATAATGAATATGAATGTTTAGGGTAATAAGTGATATTTGTCACATAATACTAATGAATAAATGATGATGATGACAGTGGTGATAATGATAATAATAGTAATAATAATGATAATGATAATGATAACAATAATAATAATAATAATAATAATAATAATAATAATAATAATAATAATAATAATAAAGGAATCATGGTCGTGCGTTTTGCACTCGGCAGGGTCAGCTCTCAGCGACATGAATAACTGCTATTATTGATTTCAAATAATAATGATAATAATAATAATAATAATAATAATAATAATAATAATAATAATAATAATAAAAATAATAATAATAATGATAATAATTATAGTAATAACAATGATAATGATGAAAATGATATAATAGTAATAATAATAATAATAATAATTATTATAAAACTAATGATATACTACTACTAATAATAATAATGGTAATAATGATAATAATTCATACATATATACTTATTCTATCATATCTTTGCTATATTATGCCAGCCTACTTATGGCAAATATTCATGGGAACTGGCTGCATTATGAATTTGAGAAGCGACAAGTTTTGAGTACCTATAGCCTATTGCTGACTATTTTATTGTTTACTACTGTTTATATATATGTAAAACAAAGATTAGTCTCAATTATAAGTCCTTGCCTGAAATAGTTGTCCTACAAGACTTGCTTCTGTGTGAGATGTGACGGGTATTTTGAGTTGGCATGGAGCAGTACACCTTTCCTTGTGACAGATGGGGTGTGACTGATTTGAAAAGGGGTGTGGTTAATGCTTGCATGCCCGGTAGTTGCCAGTGTGTCGCTATAATTAATAATTTGGTTTACAGCATATGCTGTAGACGGCAGTGGAAGGGTTAATGTTAATGTTGCACTTGTATTGCTTTTTAAGTACACGCAGTTTACCTACTGATCTCCAGCAATTTGCCGACACAGTTTTAACTTGTTCATATATACATTTTAATATTCTGGATTTTTCTTAAACGAGACTCGATTCGGAGCTTGCTTTAATTAATAAATTACATGTATACCATCTATATACTAAATGTAAACATCAAAATGGGTGATGCGTAGCTCTATACATAACTAATGTGTATAATTAATTCACACAGCAACCCCTATATAGAATGGCTGGGGTTTGATATTTTGATAATAAACAAATCCTATCTTTATATATATATTTTGAAACTTCCAAGTGGTAACATAATTAATTCTTTTGACAAATTAACAAAAATTCTAACATTAGCTAGCAATAACACACTATATCAACAGGAAAATAGTAAACCAAACTGCTTTAAAACATTTTAGTGATGAACTTGTTCATATAGACTGATTACATGTCCTGGAGCCAAATTGTTTTAAGTAGTCGTAAAACCTGTTTTGAAGTAATGTTAATGTGTTATTTCAAAAACATTTCCCAATGAAGCAAATTTGAATAGATAAGGTTAGTTAACAAAAAACATACATTATATTAACCTTGAAAAAATGTATTAAATAAAAACTGATTAGAAAGATTAGCAAGTAAATGGCCTTTATTTTAAGAAAACATACATATTTTATTGAAATCAATTAACATCTATTTCAGAAACAGCAAAAATGTACTATTATAAACATAAACTAAAAGAACCCTAAGATAATTCCGTCACATTAGAATTCGGTTAATGTAATTATTGGAAGAAATCTTAGCACTAGTAAAAACTCAATAGATCTTAGGCCCCCCAAGTAAAGAAATTGAAGATGAATTTAATGATCACTTCTTAAAGACTGGTAAACTATTGAAATGAAAGATAAGAAGTTAAGCGTCCTATAGCATCTAGCTTTTAATCATTTAATTTTTGTTGGGTTGGGCGTCTGTTGTGCAAAGTTGAAAAATGCAAGGTAGTGTCATCAGCATAGGATTAGATATGGTATTGAGTCAGATATAGGAGATTATTGATGAATAATACTAGAAAGATAGTGGATAATAGGACGGAACCCTGAGGAACACTACTGTTGATAGTTTAAGAAGAACAGTGACCGTTCACTACAACAGCAACAGAGCGGTAAAAAATAAAATTGGAGATGAAGGTACAGAGAGAATACAATTCGTAGAAGGGTAGTTTAGAAATTAACGATATATGCCATACTGTATCGAAGGGTTTTGATATGTCAAGGCCGAGACCAAAGGCTTCATTGAAGTCCCTAAAATAGGATGAATAAAATACAGTTATGAAAGCAGTATATCAACGGAAACCATACTGCCAATCAGAGAGAAGGTTGTCAGCTGATAGATGCCTCATTATCTTCTTGTTAAGGATAGACTCAAAGGCTTTAGAAAGGTAGGAAATCAAAGCTATAGGGCGGCAGTTAGAAGGATTGGAGCGCTCACCCTTCTTAGGTACAGGTTGAACGTTAGCAAACTTCCAAGAAGGATAGGTAGAAGTAGAGAGACAGATGAAATAGTTTGACCATGCAGTGAGCGAGTTCGGAAACACTGTTTATGAGAACAACTGGAGGAACTTCATCTGGACCAATAGCATTCCGAGAATCAAGGACAAAGAGGGCCTGGAACATGTCATAATAAAGAATTTTGATTTTAGGGATGAAGTAGTCAGAGGTTTGATTAGGA
>JAXIVD010000122.1:181933-186933 GCA_036785275.1 Cancer borealis | reverse complement strand
AATTACTAAATAAACTAAACTATTTTACCAGTACGTAACAATATATATATATATATATATATATATATATATATATATATATATATATATATATATATATATATATATATATATATATATATATATATATATATATATATATATATATATATATATATATATATATATATATATATATATATATATATATAAGTATTATAAATAAAATAATAAAAGAAAAATATTAAATTAATAAGATAAAGATTAAATAAATTGTTTATTGACAAAAAATCGTTAAATCCCTCGGTTACTAAATAAACTAAACTATTTTACCAGTACGTAACAATATATATATATATATATATATATATATATATATATATATATATATATATATATATATATATATATATATATATATATATATATATATATATTTATATATATATATATATATATATATATATATATATATATTTATATTATATATATATATATATATATATATATATATATATATATATATATATATATATATATATATATATTGTTACGGTAACACCGCAGGCCACGGTTCTTATGACCTAGTGCCAGGTGTCTGCTTATGCACAACCCAGTCACAGTCACGTTACGGGTTTGTACGAACTGTAGTGCTGATGCTTAAACGTCCTTTTAAACCATCAAAGGACAAGGAAAGTCGACTGTCCCTTAGGACTAGTCACTCCGAGGACACTCGCCGGTGGCTGGACAAAAGGCTAAGAACGGGTCTACCGGTTTAAATAACTTCTGCACCTTTTAGCCAAACACAGCACCTACAGCCGCCCCGTTAACGTACAGAGGTCGCCATTCCTTTTTATCCTCAAGGACAAGGAATCTTCCAGCAGTAACCACCTTCTCCTCCTTACATTCTAAAGAGGACTACAGCGAGCAATAGATTACAGTGCATGGGCAAGGAGCTATTGCTCTACCAGTATACCGCCCACAAGGTGTCTTTCCACCCACTCCTGGCTGAACAATATCTCCTCTCGACTCACTAACATCCTGCAAAGCAGCCCCCTGCTACAGGACTCTCTACAGTGTGTTATATGAGCCGTGTAAACAAACACTAAGACGGGAGTTACTTCTCTGTCCTGGTGTTATCAAATAAGAGGCCCCAGATAATGGGCTCTCAATTACAACGAAGATAACGTTGAAACCACTTCCCAAGACTCAAAACCCTGACAGTATCCAGATCCTCCTTACGAGAACTCTCTGGAACTGCAAACCTTAGGTGGAGTCACCCCGGCGATGTTTATAATACAACCAAACACTCTTCACAGCTCTGGGCACAGTAATCTCTATAGACAGGGCCTTACTGCCTAGCTACACAAATATACCCCCTTAACTCTACAGGCCAGTCTTAAACCTACTCCCTTAAGTATAAGAAGGTTACAGACGAAATAGTGCTAATGTTGGAGCTCAGAGCGTGTGCGTGCTTTCTCTGTTGCCGTAAGTAGGTAACTTACTGTCTCATTGCGACGCAGCTCGGTTCCCGCTCCCCAAGGGAGAGTTGCCAACTAGTACAGTGCTAACACATCACGCACCGCGCCCCGCTCTAAACCCGCTATAGCCTAGGTAAAAATACTTTCTTTCACAAAATCACTACCATGCCAAGAAGCGACCTGGAACGATAATAAACATACTAAAGGCTGCAGCAAAGAGTAGGCTACCAGGCAGACCACCTTGCAACCTAAAGAAGAAAGAAGGGAAAACGTAAAAATTAAGAGAACGAGCAAGAAAAGTTAAAGTAAACACCAAGCACGAAAAGCTCCCATTATCGTACCTCGGGTATCTCGCCGCCCCCCACCCGCCCCCCCCTGTCCCTCTCTTTCATCACGTAGCTCCCTGCCTTCTTCCCGCCACGGCTGGCTACGTGACCTTTTTCCAGCCACGTGGCTCAGCTAACACAAAGTGCAGAACTCTCCACGCCTCGCCGTCTCTTGCCACACATCCCGACAAATGTTGAAAGCAGATGCCTTGCATGTCTTTCCACTCGTCCAGTGTCATAACCAAGGCCTCCCTCAACTCCCGAGGCACTACCACCTGTAGTACTTCGCTTCCGTCACTCTCCCTCGACCTGCGGTGTAACACCCCCCTCTGCAGCAGAAACTCCTCTACTCCCTTTATCTCTTTTCCCACCTTAGCAAAACAGGGGGCCAAGTCGGGATCCCCTTTCTGTCCCTTGATGAGCAACGCCGGCTCAATGCAAGTGAGATCGGGCGGGACCACAGGATCTGTCGGAAGGGGCGGTGCCGACACCCTGGTTCCGTCCCGGAGCCTGAGGCGTGGCGTAGGCTCATCCACAACGACCTCATCGGCTGAAGTGGGTGGAACCTCCAGATGGGCCTCACCCGTCAGACAGTCACCTGACACGGGAACAGCCTGTTCCCTGTCCCCGGTACACTCCGCAGCGGTGGGAGCCTCCAACTCCCCCGCAGAGTTGGAAGTCTTCCCCTCCCTCGGAGGTGACCCCCAACAAACTGTCCGACATACCAGGCTGGGGCCCGGACTGAGTACCGAGACCCACAGCCTCACAACCATGAAACACCACCGCGTGGGTGCTTCCTCCGAGGTGCCCCACAGGGTGAGGAATGCCAACACAAGATTCCTCTACCCTCAACACTCCTTTCTCACCCTCGGCGACAACCTATGCCGAGTAAGATGCTTCTATGGATGGCTCTGCACTGCGGCAGTTAGCCCCCACACCTTGACTCACTAGAGCATCCGGCTCTGGCTCATCCAGTTCAGAAATACTGCACTCTTCTGACGGTGACTCTCCAGTGTCGCAGTCAGCCCCTAGAGTAGCAGCCGGTGATACCCGTCTAGCCTGAGACCGGGTGACAACCCCAACAACTTCCTCCTCACTGCCCTCCATCACCGGTGACCCTGCCTCCTTGCAGTCGGCCCCAAGAGTGGCAGCTTCTTCCTCACCACTGTCCTCCCTTTCCGGTAGCCCTGCTCTGTCGCAGTCGGCCCCAGGAGCAACAGCCTGCATCACCCTCTCGGTCTGCGACCGGTTGACAACAGCATCAGGATTGGGCACACTATGACCCGACTCCTCAGAGGCCTCACCTCCCGTAGGGATGGGCACCCAAACTCTCCCACCAGTAAAGTCATTCCCTAGCAGGAAATCAACACCTGCCACAGGCAATTGTTCAGCCACTGCCACTTGAGCCGTAGTGTTTATCAGTGGGCACGACAGCTTCATTTCAGCCGTCACAGACTTCTCGACAGCGTTGAGGCCCCTACACAACACTGCCTTCGAAGAAGTCACCTTACCCCCGGTGACATTGCGGCACACAGACTGTTGTGCGCCGGTGTCTCGCAAGACAGTGACAGGATACTTGCTCCCGCCAATATCAACCGTGCCCCCACACAGAAATGGGCGACACCAGTCCAGCTCCGAGTCAGCTGGAGTCACAGAAGCTACAACAAGGGGGGAAACAAGTGAGTCTGCCTGAATCCCCTCCTCACAATCCAACTCAGGCCCATCAAGAGCCTTCTACCCTTCAGGAACATTAGGAGCGAGCAGCCTCTCATCACGGCTCTGGTCAGGCCACACCAGCAAGGCAACTGGTTTCTGGGGTGTCTAGGAGGTGCCCACTGTCACAAGTTTTGGGCATTGAGATCGAAAATGCCCCTTGGCATGGCAGTTATAACACGTGGGCTGGTTATCGTACTTTGGGGTACTAAAAGTCATTTTCCCTCCTGACCCTCCTTTTGATCCTGAAGGGGCAGAGGGGGATGGAGACTTACCAAACCCGCTCTTATTGCCAAAACCATGGCTGCGGGGAGGGGAACGTGGAGCACCAGAACTAGCACTGCCACCGCCCCCTGGCCCTCGAGGTCCTCCCTCCTTGAATCCACCTCCAGCACGAGGCTCCGAACGGTGGGCTAACACATGGTCGTCAGCCTAGGTGGCAGCCTCCTTCAACGTCTTAAAACGCTTCTCCCGCAAGAGAGGCACCAGTTCCTTGTCAGCAGCATTGATGAATTGCTCCATCACCATCAACTCCTCCAGGTCGCAGAGAGTATCCACTCCCTCACTCATGATCCATCTCTTAAATGCCTGCTCGAGATGGCGGGCACACTCGAGGTAAGAATCACCGGGTCTTTTCTTCCCACCTCGGAAATTTAGGCGATAGGCTTCGGGCCGCAGCTCGTAAGCCCTCAAGATGTCAGCCTTAAAGTCCGAATAACTCTCCAAATCTTCCACCGACATATTGTCGTAGACCTCCAATGCTCTGCCTTTTAGCTTATTGGCCACGAGGCCAACCCATCTTTCTCCCGGCCATCCAAACTCAGCCGCCTTCTTCTCAAATCTCCTGAACCATTCTGCCACCTTCTGTTCATCAAAGTCAAGAATGAGCTGCAAACTCCGTACCATCTGGCATTCAACTGAGCTCTCCTCTCCTTCTCCTCCTCCCTTACGAGTTGAGTTTGCTCCAAGTCTGGATCTTTCCCACTCAAAATCTCTATGCTTCTCCACCTCCAACCTTCTGACTTCTAGATCTAACCTTCTCGTTTCATTCCTCTCTTCAGATTCTAATTCCAACCTTCTCGCTTCGTTCGCAGCTTCTATCTTTCTCGCTTCGCTCCTCTCTTCGGCTTCTAACTCCAACCTCTTCATTTTTAATTGGAATTTCAATTCCTCCGCCATTCCGACAGACTGGAGACTGTCAGCAACACTGGCAGCTGGGCTCACTCTCCTGGAACCCATCACGTTCTCACAAGAACCAACACGGCCCGTTGTAGGCTGCAGGAGCTGTTCACGCACTTCCTGAGCAAGGTTTAATCGTCCTGTAGTACTATGATCACTGACAGGACTAACAGGCCTATCTTCACCCAGGCATGGTTGTTCACTAACGCCAGGTACAGGGCTGGCTCGGCCTGAGCCATCCTCAAAGGGAGTAGGTACATTACGTTTGTCCTTCATCGTTAAAATGTGTGTGGGCTTGCACTAATAACACCCTAACACTGCC
>JAXIVD010000122.1:145000-172500 GCA_036785275.1 Cancer borealis | reverse complement strand
ATTTGATAACGCTAAGCGAAGAGGTAATTCACGCCTTAGTGTTTGTTTGTTTTCACGCCTCATGTAACGCACTGTAGAGTCCTGTAGCAGGGGGCTGCTCTGCAGGGTGTTAGTGAGTCGAGAGGAGATAATTGTTCAGCCAGGAGTGGGTGGAAAGACACCTTGTGGGTGGTATCCTGGCCGGGACAATAGCTCCTTGCCCATGCACTGTAATCTATTGCTCGCTGTAGTCCTCTTTAGAATATAAGGAGGAGAAGGTGGTTACTACTGGGAGATTCCTTGTCCTTTGGAGGGTAAAAAGGACTGGCGACCTCTGTACGTTAACGGGGTGGCTGTAGGTGCTGTGTTTGGCTAAAGGGTGCAGAGGTTATTTAACCCTGTACACCCGTTTCTAGCCTTTTGTCCAGCCGCCGGCGAGTGGCCCTCGGAGAGACTAGTCCTAAGGGACAGTCGACTTTCCTTGTACTTTGGTGGGTTAAAAGGACGTTTAAGCATCAGCACTACAGTTCGTACACACCCGTAACGTGACTGTGACTGGGTTGTGCATAAGCAGACACCTGGCACTAGGGCATAAGAACCGTGTCCTGCGGTGTGACCGTAACAATATATATATATATATATATATATATATATATATATATATATATATATATATATATATATATATATATATATATGTACCGAGGGTCCGACGTTGTTTTACGAACAGAAAACGAATATAAAAATAATGGACAACTTTAATGATGAATAAATAAATAAAGTACTCGCTATATCCGTGGTGGTGCTCTTACAAATGCTTATCCACCCTTAGCGACACAAACATAAACATATACCTTAACACAAATATTCCTATTCTATCCTACCTAACTATACGTGAGGGAACTGATGGAAAAACGACCAAAATACACTCACGCCACAAATATTGTTTGAGAGTCACTGGGTCCTTCTGGCCGTCGTCCTTGTTTGAGAGGCAACTCCACATGCAGCCTTCGTCAAACACCAACCGAAAGACAGTCTTTTGCTGGTCCTCTCGGCAGCTGTATCCGGGAGGACAATTTACTGTTAGATATTAATAACAATGTTTTTTCAAGTGTGGCAAGGCTTTTAGGAACACTGAAGGCTTACCTGTCTGGAGCGGGGTCACGGAACACTAGTGACTGACCTCCCGCCCAGACCGATATATATATCCTCAGTTCCAGTGACGTCACGCGTTTTCCCCATCATCCTCTTTCGCTAGTAGTACCTACTCTAACCATAACAAGGTATCTTAACGAGCGTCGAGAATACGAGGATTTACCGGTGATTCCGCAAAGGAATCACCGTAATGATAGTTGGCCCGTTGTACTCGGTACACGGCTTTCCTCTTTAAAAAAAATAAATCCTCGTATTCTCACACTCGTAAGAACATGAGTTTATATATTATCAACATTATATATTATCAACATAAGTCGGGACCGGTCTTCTTCTTCTTCTTCTTCTTTCTTCTTGTCTCTATGCAAGACTTCCGAGTCAGACGTGACTCGACCTCCTGGTCGGAATAGGTGAAGCCAACTCCCACCAGTCCTGGCAAACTGAGCAGGGTGGTGATCCTCAGCGGGGCTTCACCAAGCCTTCGTCCGTGGGGGGGTAACATCCAGGTCCTTTCCCTGGGGCAGAGTCCAGAGCCCCCAGGATTGCGGTGATCACTGCTTCAGCTGCGGGACCAGTGTTTCAGCTCGGCATCTCCTTAGCTGCAAAAAAAGTTTTAGAGGCAGTAACCTTTCCTCAGAACACTCAGGGGTCTATTAATCTCTCTCCTCAGCACTCCTCTACGTATCTTCTCACAGGCCTCCGTTGTCGGGCTGTGCGTGGCTCTTCCACATCATCCTCACCATCCTCGGAAGGCAACACGATCTCGCTCATGTCGATTATATACCCCTCCTCCCCTACAAAACGTTTTAATTTGTCTGGTGCCCGGAGGATTGTGTCGCCACTGAAAGTGTTTTCCAGCTCGTATGACACTCCTCCCTGCTTCACTTCCTTCACTTTATAGGGGCCAATCCACTTTATCCCTAGTTTGCGTTCGATGGAAGAGCTAATTTGTTCTTTCTTTACCCACACTAGATCACCCACACTTACTGTTTGTTCTTTTCTACCGAGATTAGCTCGCGCCAACCACTTCCGGTTGTTGTCACGGGATGTTTGCTTCACTACCTCCAGGGCGACACCAATGTCTATCTCATCGTCCACCTGTGGTAGAGTTATCCCTATAACTCTCGGAGCGTGGCGATTGAACATTAAGTAGTGTGGTTGTTCTCCTGTGGTCTCGTGTACCGCCGCGTTGAGTATTTGTTGGCACTGGGTGATATAGTCGGGCCACTTAATTGGTTGACCCTTACTCAAGCACGCTAACACGGACTTAAGGGTTCTATGTAAACGTTCGGTGATGGAGTTTCCTTGAGGATGGTAGGGAGTGGAGTAAACTTGGTGAATTCCGTGGGCTTTACAGAAGTCCGCCAGGAGGTGAGAACGGAACTCGCAAGCATTATCAGCCAGGAGCGTTTTTGGCCTTCCATAGTCCCCCACGTATGATCTAATACCCCTAACTACCTCTTCAGCCTGCCTCGAGCGTAATTTTAACAATTTTACAAACCTTGAAAAATGATCTACTATGGTTAATACATATCGATGACCTCCTCGAGCAGGAGTCATTTCAGTTATATCTACACTGATTCTATCCAAAGGCTGGTTTACAGGAGGCAATTCTCGCCACTGCCTTTGTAAAGTTGAAGCTGACTTAGTTTGCTGACAAGTTAGGCATTCTCTTACAAATTTCTTCACATCTGCCTTTAAATTTGGCCAATAAAAATATTCTTCCGCCTTTAATATTGATTTGAGTTGACCTAAATGTCCTGATTCTTTTTCATGAATAATAGTAAGGGCTTTCTTTTTCATCACCGAGGGCACCACCAACAAATAGAGCAAGGTGTTATCTCTTTTCTGTTTAGAATAATAAAGGACTCCATCTTCTACAATAAACTGATTTAAGATTACTGGAGGATATTTATGTCGTGGTACTTGTCCTCCTTCTAAATATGCTTTCATTTCTCGCCAACGGGGTTCGTCTACTTGGGCTTGTATGAACTCATCTTTGGTCATCCCTAGGAACGTATCTTGCCCTACCATTCTAACTACCTTAACTGGACGGCTTAGTTGATCAGCCACCACGTTCTTAGATCCGGCTTTATATTCCATTTTATACTGAAACTCCCTCATCTCTAATATCCACCTATTCATCCTGGGCGATTTGGTTCTTTGCCTGAACACAGAAATGAGGGGTTGATGATCGGTGCGGATCAGGACGCGCACTCCCCACAAATAATGGTGAAAGTTCCGGCAGGCTAACACTACAGCTAACGCTTCCCTGTCGGTTGTGGAATATCTTATTTCGGCCGGTCTTAATTTCTTTGAAAAGAATCCTATCACTCGTGGTTCTTTCCCATCATATTGCATCAGCACTGCTCCTACATGAGTAGCACTAGCATCGGTTTCTAATATAAACTCCCGATTCATTACTGCTTTAGAAAGGATTGGGGCATGGGTGAGTTTACATTTTAAAGTCTCAAAAGCATTCTGACATTCACTGGTCCAGTCAAATATTTGGCCTTTTTTTGTAAGGTTGGTAAGAGGGGCCAGAATCTTTGAGAATTTTTCTATGTGGCGGCGATAAAATGAGCACATCCCGATGAAACGCCGCGTTTCCTTGATAGTAGCGGGTGGCTTCATTTGGGTTACTGCGTCTACGTTACGTGGGTCAGGACGATACCCTTCCTTTGACACTATATGTCCTAAGAATTTTACTTGTCTTTGACCAATATTACACTTGGAGAGGTTAAGTTTTATACCTACAGACTTTAGGTGTTTAAATAACTTTTCCAGCCTCTCAATTAAAGTAACGTAGTCTGCCGCATATACAATAAGATCATCAAGATAACTTTTAACCCAATTTTCTTTAAGTAGGGGGGCTAGAGCTTGGTTCATTTGTCTAGCGAATAAAGCGGGGCTGCAGCTCAAACCGAAGGGCAATCTTTTAAATCTATAGAGTGAGATTCCATCACTAAAAGTAGTTAGGTCCCTGCTGGATTGATCGAGGGCGATTTGATAATATGCATCCTTCATATCCAAAGTGGCATAGTAGTCACTTCCTGATACATTCTCTACTAACTCTTCTAACTTAGGAAGAGGATGAATATCCATAGCTAGTTGTTTATTTACTTTTCTATAATCTAAACAGAGTCTTTTGTCTCCCCCTGGCTTATTAACTAAAACTATTGGGGACAGCCAAGCCGCAGTTGAACTTTCGATAATACCTTTCCCTTCTAACTCCTTTAATATTGACTGAATCGCCTCCTTTGCTTTCTCGGGATAACGGTATAGAGGCGTACGGCAAGGTCTTGGATCGTCTACCTGTATATGAGCTGGTTCTGCTTGAATTAAACCTAATTCGCCTGGATGTACTATAAAAAGTTCTTGATGTTGTTGGATGATTTGAAATAATTGTTCTTTCTGTTCTGGATTTAAATGTGACCAATCACGAGATTCTAGGATGGACTGCAGTTTTTCCCAGCGTGTTTGGTAATTACTAACACAATCATTCTCAGGTCCGAGAGCCTCACTAATACGGGAGATAGTAACGGGGGTTTCTTCTGTTTCTAATTGTTCATCTTGTACTCGTTCATAGGTGACTAACAATGTTCCGGGGTGCAAGTTTAACCCTACCTTGGTGTTATTAATGACGGGGATAAACAAAGTTTGATCTTTAGTGACAGTCATAACCATTGGTATTCCATTCTGGACGTACTGATGTCTGGCTTCAACCATTACTACTGTGTTAGGTTGTTCATCGACTTTAATTTCCACCATGGTCGTTAAGTAACAGTCCAGGTGTTTACGAGTAGTTAATCTGCCATATTTGGGGCGGTTATTGGGGTGGTTATTAGGGGCGGGTCGTGTTTCTCTTACCACCCTTTGAACTTTACCATATTCATTTGTTGTTAACACTAAAGGATAAATCAAGTTATTCCAATAAACTTTTCTTGCTTGGTAATCTAACGTAAATGTAGCTTGACTGAGGGCATTCATACCGAGCAAGGCTGATGGACGCAGATAATTATCAGGAATTACCGCTACTTTAATGGTAATTGGGTGATTACTGATACTAGAAATGGTAACACTAGCTTGACCCAAAACTCGTAATTTACGACCAGTAATTCCTTGCAATGGGGGAATTCTTGAACTAGGTTTTATTTCCAGCCCTAATTCTTCCGCTGCGCTAAGCTTAAGTAGAGATACATCACTACCTGTATCTAACATTACTTCGAGCACATGATGGTTAACGTCCAGGTTAATGACCGGTGATTGTCACGATATTCTCCCTCGAGTCATATTAATTCTCCCGGGACAACCTGGTTGTCCTCTTCGACAATTCATACGCCGGCAATCATAGCAGGAGCCTGGGCGAGGTTGTTTACGACATTCTGCTATAGAATGACTATTTGCTCGACAATAAGGACAATATTTTTCTCTCCTATCCCATTGTCTAAGTCTCCTCTCGACTCTTTCTAAATTGCCCCTCCCTGTTGGTGTTCTCGGAGGGTTACGTGCTATGGCACCTTGGGATGGTAAAGCTGGTTCAATTGTTCGCACGTTATCCCGTTGTTGTGCTAGCACCACTATTCTCTCATTATCTAATTTGCTCAGAAACTTTTTAAGGGTTACATTCTGGTCCAAGTACAACTCTAGCCTATCTCTACTTTCTTTAGGCATGCCCTTCAGTAGTTTGTTTTTAATGAGCTGTTCAGTGTTAGGCACCTCTCCCGACTTTGTCTGTACTTCTAACAACGCAAGTTTACATTTTAGGTTGGTTACAAATTCTATTGGGTCTTCGTCATACGTATATTTTAAATCGTTCAAGGAATCAAAGATACGATCTTCACTTTGGTCGGTGAGTTCAGTAGTTAGGTGCTTCTTAAAGTTCTCCCACGACATAACTTCTTTATTAAGGATATTCTGAATAAAAAGTGAAAGGGGTGAATCTACTCGCATCCGAACTATTTGTTGTCGTTCGTCTGTTAACTGAGAACAACTTTCTACCTGTGACAAGAAAACAGTGAGTCGTCCCGCGCCGTCTACACCATTCAACTGACGTAACTCCAGAATAGGGATATCACGTGGCTTCAAAAAAGTTTTAACTGGTCTTTCAAGGGGGGGTGCAGATTCCCTGCGGCGCACTTCACCTATTAAATCCTCAACACAAGACCTTAAATTATCCACTTCCCTTTCTAACGACTCCATTTTCCTCTGATCGTGATGACCGACTTCTGAACACTCTGGTTTTATTGCTCCATCAAGCGCTTGTTCACCCACTTCGGTTACTTCCTCCTGGGGAAACCACGAGTCGCCTAACAAGTCTATCTGAGAATTCATAATTAAAATTTAATTGGAGGGGGGAAGGACGCCCGGCGATCCGAAGACCGCGACTCACTTAACAATCTGGGGATAGGTGCCCACATTGGAGACTTTGAGTGTATTAGTCCACTAACACTATCACTAACACTTAAAAAAAGAAAACAATGCATCACTAATAACTCTACGTAACTATTCTAATCACCAATCACTACTCTGTAAGGGAATAAAAAATTAACTGGAAGGGGGGCTAATTACCTATTTAACTAGCACACTGTAGCGTCAACCGGACAACGTGGGCTGATGCGTAATTTGCATCTACACCGCTGCAACCATTGTACCGAGGGTCCGACGTTGTTTTACGAACAGAAAACGAATATAAAAATAATGGACAACTTTAATGATGAATAAATAAATAAAGTACTCGCTATATCCGTGGTGGTGCTCTTACAAATGCTTATCCACCCTTAGCGACACAAACATAAACATATACCTTAACACAAATATTCCTATTCTATCCTACCTAACTATACGTGAGGGAACTGATGGAAAAACGACCAAAATACACTCACGCCACAAATATTGTTTGAGAGTCACTGGGTCCTTCTGGCCGTCGTCCTTGTTTGAGAGGCAACTCCACATGCAGCCTTCGTCAAACACCAACCGAAAGACAGTCTTTTGCTGGTCCTCTCGGCAGCTGTATCCGGGAGGACAATTTACTGTTAGATATTAATAACAATGTTTTTTCAAGTGTGGCAAGGCTTTTAGGAACACTGAAGGCTTACCTGTCTGGAGCGGGGTCACGGAACACTAGTGACTGACCTCCCGCCCAGACCGATATATATATCCTCAGTTCCAGTGACGTCACGCGTTTTCCCCATCATCCTCTTTCGCTAGTAGTACCTACTCTAACCATAACAAGGTATCTTAACGAGCGTCGAGAATACGAGGATTTACCGGTGATTCCGCAAAGGAATCACCGTAATGATAGTTGGCCCGTTGTACTCGGTACATATACATATACATATATATACATATATATATATATATATATATATATATATATATATATATATATATACATATACATATATATATATATATATATATATATATATATATATATATATACATATACATATAATGTTAATGGATAGTAAAACGCATTGATAAATGAGAAAAGATGAAGTTAAAAATGTTTTAAGTTATGAGCAATTCCACGAGGATATTGGAGTTTATTTGAAGGGTCATACTGTTCTAGTAATCTTTTTTACACGTTGATCGACCTCCTTGTATTTCTTCTTCGAGATTACACTGTCTCCACGGTTGAGATGGGCAATTCTTGTTGTACTGAGAGCCTCTTCATTTTTCAGAGCAGTTAAAAGGGACCAAATATTAGGATGAACATTGGTCACTGAAGTTTTTATTTGGAATCTTTTTTCTCTGTTGAGTTACTAAGTGTCTACCCAGCCTATTCCAATCGTTAACCACTCTGTTAGTGAACCAATATCTATGTGTCCTATCTGACTACTATATGGTAGCGAAATGACATATTAGCAAATTGTCCTAGTATCGAATTTTCCAGTAATGAGATAGCCAGTAACAAAGTGTCCGGGAGTGAAATGTCTAGTAGCAAGATGTCCGGTTACCTGTTGAGTACACTATGTATAGTATGGGGGAAGGAGAGAAATAAGAAAGGGGTGGAGTAGTGATTGTGTAGTTTTACCGTTTTTTTAATTACATTTCTATTGCAAATTCTTAGATATTCAATATTTTCTATAAGACCTTCTCTTGGAATAAGTTAAAGTTTTGTATGGTTTGAACAAGATTATGATATTTGACAATATAGGTTAAGATTTAGTTAATTTAGGTTTTGTTATGTTATGTTAATTTAAAAGATATCAAATATTTTCGATGACCAAAAATCAGGGGCTGGGCGAGGTGCAGACACTGTATTTTTCGTAACCACACGCCAGGTTTTGTGACCTTCAATGGATTATGCGTTCGTCAATAGGTTATTATTAGGACAACTGGAATGATCTGCCAGAGTGGGTTGTGAGTGTTGACTCAGTGGCACTTTTTAAGTCAAGGTTGGATCGATATTGGGAAAGCCAAGAACAGAAATTTAAATATAGAGCACACATAACCACCACACGCAGCCAAAATAGATAGTAAGAGGCTGCCGTACTGGAGCCACAGGTCCGTTAGGGCCTCTTCCAGGAATTCGTCCATGTAAGTTAATGATTCTAGCACATTATTCTTAGCGTAGATCATTGTATTTTGTCTTCCCCACCCAAGAACCCCGCATTTCCATAAGTCCCCAAGCTTGTTGGGGGTGATAAGGATATCTTATTATATATTCATTTGCGACAGAAATCAATGTCAAAATCATTCGAAATGGATCAAAATCTATACGATAAGTGTGTAATTTATATCCAAGTGCATTCTGAGAAGAAAGGAACGAAGAGAAGGAAGGAAGAAACGTAAATAATGTAGGAAGGAATATTTGTTGTTATTACATTAAGACAGAGACGATTGCATTCATGATGCCAATATATATAAGGTTTGTACAAATGAGCACACTATATTACCCATCCTTGGCACTAACTAGTAACAGGCAACAGGTAACAGGAAGACGTAATCTCTTACAGGGAACCGATGCAAATGGCGTTTTACAGCTGGAACTTGGAAGGGCATTAGGGCAAGACTGGATTAAAATAAACTTGTGTAATATTCTATTAGATTACCTTATAGTCCATTATTACTTAATATATGACTTTTTAATATAATGTATATTGTTACCTCAGGTAAGGAGAGGTAATGTGTTGTGCGACACTCTACCTGAGTGATTGAAAAAGGGGATGCCGTAACACTATTATAATCCCTGATGTTCTGCTGATATCAACAATATTTTACATTATATTATAGTATAGTATAATATAGTATACCACATTATACTATCCTATATTATAGTATATTATATTAGTGACGCTTCAATCAGTCCTCATCAACAATCATGGTCATCACCAATCAAAACAAACGACGAAGGAGGGACAGGTTGAGGCCTGAGAATGTCTAGTTCTCGCTGTATTATGCGGTCTATTTCATCCGTTTGTCTCTTATTCAACTAACACTGACTATTTAAAGGTGTCTAAGTTATAATACAAGTAAGTTAAACATGGAGGGAGCTGCACCACTGAAGAACACAGCTGATCCAATGTTGAGTAAACAGGTGGATTACATCAAGGTGAATGGTGTTCCGGGTGAGTAACAATAATAATAACACATTAGAGAGAGACATAAACTGACTTAGACAACCTTTGATAATTAAATTTGCTCTTCCTAGTAATAACATCACAATATCTGCCTCAGAGGCCCGTGTCTGCTATCTCAAATGCATTGTGTTTAGGTTTCCTCCTACACACGCACACATAACCATTGTTTTATTTGTTACGTGTTCATGTTACATGTACATGTCAACTGGACCTGGACCTCTTGCTTCTATTTCTCCTATTGTCCTTTTTACAGGGTCTGACGACAAGCGATACTTTTTTTTGCGTATTTTTGTTGTACCTTATCCAGGAACCTTTTAATGTATTAAAAAAAAAAAAGAAGAAGCAATATCAGTGTCAGTGTGTGTTATTTCAGGAGTGTTGTTCAGTGACTTTGCTGAAATCATCCGAGCTTCAGAATCCCAGGGAGTGAAAAACAAAAAGTCAAACAATGGAGATATTCTAGAGTGTAAATCAGAGAGTGATTCCGAGGATGCACTTGTAATTAAGCTGCCTTACGCTGGCACTAACCTCACCATTAACCTGCACCTGTATCCCTTTGAACCCTGGATGGCACCGGATATCACCTTCAACGACCTGCATTTCGCCTCTACCATCACCATCAAGGATCTAGAGGACCAGGTGATGTTAATTTCTTATTTCACCAATTATTATTTTATTATTATTAGATGAGTAGATGTTGCCTTCCTTTCCTCCCTCCCCTGCAGCAGTCTTGTTGGATGTACCTTCAGAGGGGAATGACAGTAGACAAACGGGATTCTTTCTTTTTTTTCGTATTTTTTGTTGGCCCTTAGCCAGTACCCTTTTAATATAAAAAAAAAAGAAAAAAAAAAAAAAAAAAAAAAAAAAAAAAAAATATATATATATATATATATATATATATATATATATATATATAATGATAACAATAACAAAAATCCACAAATCCTGCTCAGTGATAGCACACAGATCTTTGCGAACACACACACATATTTCGTCGCTCGTTATTGCAACGTTTTCGTGTTCTGTTAATCAACTTATACTTTGGTCACGGGGTACAGAACACTAACTTCTAAAATGATTTTCATTAAAAGATCTTTCCGTTTTCTATAACTTTAATTAAAAAATAATCTTCCTTTGCTCCTTCTGTCATATACTAACATCAACTCCTTCTGTCATTTACTAACATCATGCTCCTTCTGTCATATAATAACATAATTCTTTCTTCTTGCTTTGACACATATATAATCAGCACATAAGTAATTCTTCTAGGAGCATATAAAAATATTCATAATCATGGAGCAACACTTAATAAAATAATCACGGAGCAATACTTTATAAATCACAAATCCTATATAAAATATCCTTACACTAACATCCTACATCTGCTTTCAAGACTGCATTAGAACAAGTTTCCACTTACCCCAATATCTCAACAGCTCCATTCTGAGCTGAGTTGATTACTTCTGAGTAGAAGTCTGAGTGAATGCTGCTCTCTAAGCGAGTAAGCCTCTTTTATTTCCAAAATCTAGACAGTTACCAAATCTCTACAGACACAGCATTTGGGGAAGTTCCTAAATTGCTTTGAGGCTAATTGTTAGGTTTACAATACCCGGAAACGAATAGTACATCAGTGACGGCTATGACATTGTTGTTAGGCTAATCCTTAGACTTGTTTTCCCTCTGTGTGGACAACATTTGAACTCTCGTCTCATAAGATTACTTCTGTCTCACAAAATTTATCTTCTCATTTATCTGACTCTCTGGTCATAAGTAAGCATTATGTTTATCCTTTGCCCTCTGGTCATAAGTAAACATTACATTTGTAGGGCTGTGTGTGTAACAACATTTGAACTATTGTTTCATAATTAACATATATATCTTCCCTTTTATCTCAGTATCTAGTCTGAATGCTGATACCTAGACCATATTGCCTTGTACATTTAATTTCCTGTATATGGATTATCTGCGTGTTTACCTGGCGTTCTGATATGGAACACCTGTTGTTTTGATCTCGCCACTGACTGACCCATAATCTTAGTTAGTATTTGATTTTCTCTCCAATATTTACATTTCCTTACCACGTGGTTTCCAAGCCAAGTGGTTACTATTCCACATGTATCTTCCACCTTCACATATCACATAATTATGGTCACGACACATACACACACACACACACACACACACACACACACACACACACACACACACACACACACACACACACACACACATACACACACACACACACACACACACACATACACATATATAAGGCCTGCATCCTAATCCTTCAATGTCCCTTCCCTTACCCTTTATAGTACCATCCTTCCATCCTGACACAGTGTTCCTTCCTTACCAGGTTCCTTCCCTCAACGAGTGGAACATTACATCAGATGACATCCTTGCCCAGCTGGTCCATCAGGTCCTGCAGCTGTACAGGAGGCATCAGGTGAGGGAAGCTGCAAGTACTGTTACTTTTTTTATTCACTGTTATTCACTGTCACAGTCTGCTGCTGGTCTCTCGAGACAGCCGGCTGTCCCCCTATGGAAAGAGCTCAGAGCTCATAGTGACCAATCTTTGGGTTGGACCGAGACCACTCACACACAACACACCGGGACAACGAGGTCACAACTTCTCGACTTACATCCCGTACCTACTCATTGCTAGGTGAACAGAGGCTACATGTGAAAGGAGACTCACCCAAATAATCTCCGTCCGCCCAGGGGATCGAACCCTGGCCCCTCGGTTGTGAGCCGAGTGCGCTAACCACTACGCTAGCGAACCGTGTGTGTGTGTGTGTGTGTGTCTGTCAGTGCACAGCTTGTATCCTCACAAGAGTTAATGCAAGAATAGTTTTATTTATTTTATTTCCTACATTCCTTTTTTTTGACATTGTTGTTTAATTTTTCAGCTGGATCGACTTGAAGAGGATGATATTCTTCAGATCCAGTACCAGTCTTTGCTGAAAGCTTTGGAGATTGGCGAAGGAGACATTGAGGTTAGTGTGTGAGGCTCAGTCAGTCCTCACAAACACTGGCTAACATAGGGAACAAAAGTATCAATTACATTAATATGAAACAACAATTTGATAATGCATGTCATTATAGGAAAAAGTGTTTGAATAAGGAAATTATAGAACACTAAGTTTTATGTGCACCAATATGCTGTAGAACACAACGATGGTGCAGCCTGTAGTGGTGTTGTGGTGGTAGTGTGGTAGTGGTGTGGTGGTGGTGTTGTGGTGTATAGTAGAGGGGAAAGGGGAATAGCACGGTTCAGTTGAAGCTAAAATGCATTCAAAGTTAAAGTAAAAATTGCAAGTGACTTACTTACCCAAATCTCACTTTCATGAATGACTGATCTTTTTATAGAAGAGAATACAGAGGAGGGGCTTCCCAGAACCCTCAGTCCATCCCTTCTGTCTCTTTTAACGACCTGCAAGGAACATAAGGGTAATATACTGTTATTTATATGTTCATCTTATTATAACAATGTAATCAGCGTGTCATTATTGTATTCAGATCTCCGTGAGCACCACTGGCCAGCCTACCAACACATCCTCCTTCCTGGTACGCCTGCCTCTTACTCTCCAGGATGTGCCACCAGTGTTGGTCGATGCCAACCTTGGGACTCCCACCACCTTCCTACAAGTAGATTTCCCCAGGGTGAGTGTACACACCTTACCCTGCCACTCCTGCCTCCTCTACCACCTTACCCTGCCTACCTTGTCACCCTCACCATCACTCAGTAATATTGGGAACGTTCTCCTTACTTTAAATTATGTTTTGACAGTTTTAGAATGAATAATACAAAGTGTAAGTTGAATACTGTACTAATCTGTTTGCAGATGACACCGTTTTGATTGAAGAGTGAAAAAAGGATATTTAATAAGCCAAGACAAGGCATCCACACACACACACACACACACACACACCTTGAGAAGAAATGGAGAGGCTAGAAATTTAAGGGGACACAAGAAAAAGTTGCAAAAAGGAATTTGCTTGAACGATACAAAAAAGTACAGATTTCCCCAAAGAAATATAGATACTTGGAATGGACTGAAGGAAGAAATGATAATGGCAAAGATGTACAACAATAGAAGGAAAAACATATAGATATGGAGACAGGACCACACGAGTGTAGCTCAGGCCCTGTATACTACAACTAGATCAATAAATAAATACACATACATAATGATGGCTCTTCACAATTAACTTTAATCAACTAATACTAATAATGATAATGATAATATTGAGTGATAATAGTAATGGTGTGTGTTATGTATTACCATAGAGGGAAGGAGTGTTTGTGCCTAAGCTGCACCTTTCCCCGCGTGTTGAGTCACTGATTGGAGGCACCTCTTCCTTGGCTCTCCCAGCTGTGCCTCCCGGCATATGTCTGCTGGACTATGTAGAGACAATCATGGAATTACTAGAAGAAAAAGTAAGGAAAACCGTTCTTTGCTTTGAGACCAGGAAGCAGTTTATGGCCGAGGTAAATATATATTATCCTTTATAATATTTGTACAAACTTACAATGTATTTGGTTTTCTATCTTTTAATAATCTTTGTTTATTGTCACAGTTCCAGATAATAACACTTGTGTATATATATATATATATATATATATATATATATATATATATATATATATATATATATATATATATATATATATATATGTGTGTGTGTGTGTATAATTTTTGAAACACTGATGATTGGTTAAAATACTATAGTTATCTGGATACTGTGTTCAACTTTTATAAACATATATTAAATCATCTCCCTTTAAAATGGATGGTACATAATTCTGTCAAACCATCATGTTTTAGTCCACTGTTTTGGGGGAACCTTAGATTTGTAACTCATTTATTCCTTAGCCTTTGTGTCATAGTGTTTATAACCTTATCTACACCAAGTTGTTAGAGGCAAGTTCAATGATTACTTTCTTACCCTGTGGGAGAAGGATGTGTCTTGGTTGTACATTAGGTTTACAGAATACTGCCAATGTATTCCCTGGGTGAAGTGAGAGGGTTTGGGAATCACTGGGTGGGGTGAGAGGGCTTTGTTGTATTCCCTGGGTGGAGTGAGAGGGCTTGGGAATCACTGGATGGGGTGAGAAGGCTTTGTTGTATTCCCTGGGTGGGGTGAGAGGGCTTGGGAATCATTGGGTGGGGTGAGAAGGCTTGGAATCACTGAGCCTTATTTGCATGGTGGTAATAGTGGTGCAATTAATGAGTGAGTGTTGTCTGGTGTGTTTGCAGGTGTTGTGTCAGTTCGGGTGTGCAGTGGTGGAGTACGACGCTGAACGCTTCACCAAAATTGTCCTCATGCTGGAGGTGAAGGACTTCCATTTCCTTACTTTCATCACCCTTGGACCAACCTTCCCTCAGGTGAGCTGCTGCTGGTGTTATTCTGAAGAAAAGTTGTAGTTAATAATAATAATAATAACGACCTTTATCACAATTATAGGTCCCATACATTCACAGTAAGAGAAATACAAAATAATATGAAAAAAAACTAACTCAAAACCTAATTTCCAATGTATAATTGCTTGTACCAAGAGAGATTAATTAAGCTTTGATGCCATTAAAGCTCTTAAGTAGATCATCTTCACTTGTGTGGTGTGTCATGTGTCTAAATTAAAGTTGTTTCTCTCCTCTACTCGCAGCAGCAAGGGCCTCGGGTGGTGCTGCAATCTCTTTACCACAACAATGCTAAGGAACCTGTGTCCAAGGAACTCAGTGACCTCAAGTACAGCTCACAGTGGAAGCCAGAAGAGATGGTGCAGCAAACCAAAGAACACATCCTGGCTAACATTGCCTCCTTCCAGATGAGGTCAGTACGAACCTCATGATTTTATGTTAGGGTGACATCAATTATTTTCCTATTATATTCCTGGCTCTAGTGCACTTACCTTCCTACTTTTGTAAGGTGATCAGACTGTACACTAGATTACATTATATTCATCACTATTATGTTATTGTTTTTATCACCTGCTACAGGAGATCATGGCCTCAGAATGGACACAATGGCCACACTAGCTAAACAAAATAATACATAATTAGGAAACACTATTATTAATGACACAATTCATAAGAATAAAATTATGATTAAGGAATGAAGGAGATAAATATAAACAAAAGAATTAAATTGAGTGGAATATCAATCTTATGCCTTACTCACAGTATTAGGAAGGTCACACTTAAGCCAAGGAATGGTATCACTCTAGTCACTCTGGTCATGGTATTAGTGTGTATTCACATCTTGGGTCAAGGTATACACACTCAGGCCGAGCACCGTATCATCTGGTTGTTGCTGAGTGCTCAAAACAACACTTTGGGGGGAATGTGTTGGGTTGAAGGGTTAATGGACATGTTTGGTGGATATATAGATGGAATAGATACAGAAGGGAGTAAATACAATGTTCTGAGAGATAAATCAATAAAATTAAAGAAGGTATATGAAAAAATCAGTTGGAATGTTACATTTTACTGGTGATTGATTATAGATAGAGTATTTTTTGGGATTAAAGCTTTAGTGTACAAAGGAAAAAAGATAATCTCAAATTGTAGAAAAATAAGAAAAATTATTGCAGGCTTATGACAACCCGGATCAATGAAATGTCCAGTAAGTCACAGTTATACAATGTAATGGTGAAAAAAACCTAACTGGTGTACAAAAAACTGCATTTAAAAAAATAAAAAGACTGCTACCAGTCATTTATATATATATATATATATATATATATATATATATATATATATATATATATATATTATATATATTTATGTAATATACACACATTTGACATCATAAATATTAACATAAAACTAGGAATTCAAACAATTATAATTATCCAATACAAGTTATGAACAGTTAAATAATAATAATAATTAGCTAGGTGTTAGGGTGCTCACTACCTCGACAGTCCTGTTTAGTTGACACACACACTGTCATTCTCTTTGCTGGGCCCAAACATCCCACACACAAAACACTCTTAACAGAAGTAATGCTTAAACATGCTTTACACAAATGGAAGTCAGTAATACATTTATCACAAACTTTATTACCCTTCTTTGGTGGGCTTTTAGACATGATATTTTAATGTTTATTCATCAAGTAGGCCAGACAGACAGACAGACAGGAAGCAGCTGGATGCAGGTTGACCTTCCGAGGCTGACCTTCTCATCCAAAGAGAACAGTTGTCAGGATCGCAGTACCGTAACATACACAATATACTCAATACCTGCTATTATACCATTCCACAAAGTATTAATTAACATGGCTGATCTTTCCTACAATTGACTTCTGGTTACATTAAGTTTCCCCGACTCCTTTGATACAGGTGGACTATCAATAATCCAACATGAGCAAATGGCTACTTCTGGGTACAGTCCCATCAAAACATAAACAGTGATGTGCCAACTCGGAAAATTTGAAACTGCGCTCTGAAATTCATGCCAGAAAATTGATGGAACCGGAATATTGATAGGCAACCTATACCTAATAAACACCCTCGGCTTCCTGTCAACTGGGAATGGAAGAGTAGTCAATAGTGAGCAAGTTCTCCAGATAAGCCTAAACCTCACTCCCAAACACAATGCAAAGAATAAATGGTAGGCATACTATAATTGCCTCACGGTATGTTTTTGGAAACTTTTTAAAGATTTTATTTTATTCCAGTGGTTGAAGCACTAAACTTTTTATAAACTGAATCTTACTTTTAGTGATATTCATGTAGTCACAGTCTGTCATGACTTTCATTATTTATTCATGATTTTATATAAGTATTCTAATGTTCAGTACATACAAAACATTATTACCTTATCCAGTGACTATATAATTGTTGGAAGTCAAATTTTGAATGATTTAACACTACCTATTCTGTTTTGTGCCTTATTTTTGTGCGCCTCCCTGTGAATGTACTGTGATGTAGTACTGTACTGCAACCAACATTACTTACATACCCCCCAGCACTGAGGCTTAAAAGATTTTGAAGGTAATAAAATATACTTTTTATATAAACTGAAAAAAAAAGTAATAATAATTAACTGATAAGTAAAACCATGATATACTTTCTACATTACGACACTGAATTATGTTGCATTGAAAGTCTTATTTATTGTTCACTAGTTATTCAACATCAGTGATTTGAGAGCAGTTGTAAGCCTTTGTACATCAAATAAAAATAAAAAAACATAACTTTCATCTCTTTCATCTCACAATAAATTTGATAATCTTTAATACTTGTACGACTTGTAATGTAATGACTTGTTAAGTCTTCTAAATCTGGCACCATCTTAGTTGCAATTCTCTGTATTCTTTTTAATTTTAACACATGTTTTTTCTTGTGCGAGGACCATATTACTTATGCATATTTCAGTTTTGGTCTAAAGTTATAATTTTTCTTATCATATCTTTATTTAGGCAATGAAAAGCCATCCGTATATATCTTAGCATCATGAATGTGTGCATGAATGTGTGTGTGTGTGTGTGTGTGTGTGTGTGTGTGTGTGTGTGTGTGTGTGTGTGTGTGTGTGTGTGTGTGTGTGTGTGTGTGTGTGTGTGTGTTTAGACAATAATACAGCCGCTAAACACATCACTGCAATCAATGGAGAAGAGAATGCTTTAAATGGCAAAGGAACTCTCATTTTCTAGGACATTCTTGGGCCGAGAGTCAGACATTTCTTACTGATTGATTAAGTATCTGGACTAAAAAATGTTGGTGCCTGAAGTGAGATATTTTTAGTCAAATAACTAGTGAACATAATAGTTCTTTTGCACAACTTGTTCAACCTTTAGTCAGTCACCTAAAAAATCAAACAGGAAAAACTGACCAAATTGTAAATTGTTACACTATTACAAAAAATACAAAGAATGTATAATTCAGCAATATATTGGAGTAGAATATTAGCAGTCAGTTATATTTTGGTTCAATACACTACACAAATTATGTCGAGTGTAGATACATGATGAAATTAATGATTCAATGCTAATGATACACCTAGAAAATAATGCACCTAATAGCAGCATTCATGGGTTAGTTACAGGTTGACTATCAATAATCCGGCATGAGCAAAACACCTAATTCTGGGTACAGCGCTATCAAAACATAAACATAAACAGCGCCTCTCGAAAAGAGTGATGCGCCAACTCAGGAAATTTGAAACTGCGTTCTAAAATTCATGCCAAAAAACTGATGGAACCGGAATATTGATTGCCGGATTATTGATAGGCAACCTGTGTAGGAGTCAATGTTATCATCAGTTTCCATTACAATTATAATTATAAGTGATAGCAGCCCATCATAAAACTACTGTCCTACCTCTCTCCCTTCCCATTCCCATACAAGAAAGTTGAAAGCATGAATTGAATAAAATACTGAATACGAATTAGCGCTAACATTTTTTTATAAAAGACTAAACTAAACTGTACAGGTATTGCACCTTAAGTTCTTTTTATTTATTTTTTTTACCATTTCCATGTCCCAGTATGGTAATGAATAAGGCAGAATCGTCTCTGATGTGCGGCAGCTATGGAGGCAAGGCTACAATAGGCTATCTAAGTGTAAAAAAGTAAATTTAAGGCAAGTTATTTATTTCACTTTAATTTATACTTATTTATTAAAACTGCTCTTCAATTAGTTATCTCCTGCTTCACATGACTTTAAGAGTGATGGCCACATGCACACACCTCTAGATATAAGTGTTGGCATTCCACATCATACACTCAACTCATGAATGCAAATGTTAAAACAGTAATTGAACTCAGAAGTGATGTTCCTTGTTCAGCGTGATGTACCAACATTACTTTATTGAGCTGTGTTAATTAAGGAATTACACAGTCATCAGGGCTTTGTTGTGTGTGTGTGTGTGTGTGTGTGTGTGTGTGTGTGTGTGTGTGTGTGTGTGTGTGTGTGTGTGAAACAAAGTCCTGAGTGGTACTGTACTTGCCTTTGTGTGTACTTTGAATGCTTCTAAGCAATTATAAGCAGCAGTAGCAACAAATATATCCTAACCAATGTGAAACCATAATTGTGAGGCAAAAATTAGTGATCGCAAAACTGAATTCAGTCAACATCAACTCAACACCTGACTTCATATCTGTGGCAGTCCTAGTAAGCACGCGCACACACGCACGCACGCACGCACACACACACACACACACACACACACACACACACACACACACACACACACACACTGCTCAGATAGCTAAAGTTTTTTTTCCCTCCCAGGTCATGGTTACTATTCCCTTTTAGTAAGGGGATGGGGTGTGTGTGTGTGTGTGCGTGTGTTCACCATGTGTGTGTGTGTGTGTGTGTAAGGGGATGGAGGGGTGTGTGTGAGCTCTGACCTCTTTCGGAATGGGTAATGGCTGATGATCACAAGTCCAGCACGTAATCCTCCAGGCCATGGTGAATTACTCATACACACACATATGCACACACACTCACAACAATACTGTATCTACATGTTAATTACTGCATTAATTTACTGGTGTTACAGTAATTTTCATGATAAATAAACATAACCGTCAAGCACAACAAAATAAAGTGTTATCTTTGGCTGAGATCCTTGAGTTAATTAATAGAATATAACCACATTTTTAAAGAGATTCAAATTTCATAAAAGAACTCACAACACATTATTAACAATATAAACAAAACTTCACCAAGCTTTCCTAACCTAACCTCAACTTCACATTTTAAACCTACCTCGTTCTTCTTCTTCTTCTTCATGTTAATTAATTATAAAACATAGAGGCAAGTACTTATCAATTTATGGAATTTAATAATATTTACCATTACTTCTTCACACACAGTATTCTTATGCTTTTCATTTGGCTTTCATTACAAGACGAGTAAAAAGTCAGTGAAATAGTTCCTTCAAGTGTACAGAAAAAGATAGAAATTAGAAAAAATATGAATGATTGAAGAAAAGAATGAGGTAGGTAATGTAAAAAGAGAGAAAAAAAAGTGTTGTTAAGAGCCCACCTGTGCTATAGGAAGAAAGGGTTGAAGAGGTGAGGTGAAGTGAAGGTGAGGATGTTAATGAGAAAAGGGAACAAAGAATATTACCTTTAACCAGTAAAATTGCCTGAAATAAAAATACGCCTCATTTGTTATATTGATGTAAGATCTGTATAAATAAATAAATAAATAAATAAGAGAAAAAAAACAGTAGACAGAGTACTAAATAGAAAATGTGTTTTTTCAGATCTTAATGAAATCCCATTGCAGAAAGTGATGCACACACACACACACACACACACACACACACACACACACACACACACACACACACACACACACACACACACACACACACACATACACACACACACACACACACACACCAATCACCACACATGAGATGCAATGTGTCGCCACCACCACTACACGGCACATTATGTAACTCTCCATAAAATAACACACAAAACTCACAACAAAACACTAAATACACTTAAGGGTTAAACAAATTTATCTTAGCACTAAAAATAATGTTAAATATAAAACACAAAAACCTTGTGTATGTATATATACGTATAGTACGCACATATACATACATACATACACAGCCCAACAATTGAATTAGCTGCAAACTGTATTGTGCTCCTCATTTCTACCTTAACTTAACTTTTCGTACTATAAGTAACTCGTGTATTCACTTAATCATTTCTTTCATTGGTTAAAACTATGTTCCCAGACCTATCCTGTTGACCATTATTGAAAATTACTTCATTAAGACTAGATCTTCCATAAATTGATAAGTATGTGTATCTCTATTGAACTGATCAAAGACTCCTAAGGTTTCCTGTGTAATGATAAGTATCAACACGACAGTTTCCTTCTAAACGCACAACCATATAGATTTCCTCTAAAGCTTCTTGCTGCACACTAGTTAGTTACACTACAATAAAAACAATTACTCTACAATTATTCATAACTCCAAACCACACCCAAAGTATTTAAATTGTCTGGAGTTGTAAAAGTCTTTTTGAGCCTAATACATCATAAAAATGTTTCTATATTGTAGTGCACACTAATATTGGCAGGAATGATAGTATGTAGTAGCAAAATGTGAAATTAGCTGCATCGGTCTCTCAGTTGCAAATTCACGCGTCATCCTTTAACCTGACCTGGAGGGCAGACAAGCTGGATGAACAAGAACCTAAACACTTCTTACCACAAAGCATGGTGGTGGAATTTCAAGTGTCCGTGAACAGAGTCATTTTCATTGAGGACGCCAGACATTGTGGAGCCTGATGAAGATGACATACGCTCAGCCAGGGAGGCAGAGGAACGAGTCACACTGTCCCGCCATTGATTGTTCTTACCTGCACGGAAGAGAGATTCACAATGTTAAACTGAATATCACTTTTATTGCACTATTTATTTAATGTCAGAAAAATTGCTTCAATGTAGGATCTTGGCTCAAAAATATCTTTCTGGCATAACTAAATCAAATGTTTATTCATCTATATTTGTTATAACACGAAAAATGTCGACTTGCCTTGCATTAAAAATCATGCTTATTTATTTATTCATCCATCAAAATTACCCAAAGAACGTTAGTTTATGAATTACTATAAATTCTTACTGCCTTAAAAGTTGAATACTAAACAGACAAATTACCATCAAATTATGCAAAGAGCTTCTAACAACCTTTTCAAATATCAACAAGAAATGAAAGCAAAATAACCATTAAAAAAGTGCATTTATCTAACATAAACAATACCTCAAACAAGCCAATAAATGCTATGACTGTACTCTAGTCACACAATCTTTTTCATTTACTTAAGTAAGCTATTGGCACATGCCTCAAAATTACACTACCATCCAATTCAGGCTATTAATAATACAAGCAGGATTTCTATTTTTTTACGTATTTTTGTTGTCCCTTAGCTAGTACCCTTTTAATGTAAAAAAAAAAAAATTAATAAAAATTTTAATTGGAAAAAAAAGAAAAAATATAGTAACACATTGACTTAACACTCTGCAAAGAAAACACAACTGTAAGAAACATGAGTAATTAAAGAGGAAGGGAAGGGAAGGGAAGGCCCGGCAGCTGACACCAACTAAACATCACAACATAGTAGTAGTAATAGTAGTAGTAGTGGAAGTAGAAATAGAAATAGAAGTAGAAGTAGAAGTAGAAGTAGAAGTAGAAGTAGTAGTAGTAGTAATAGTAGTAGTAATGGTGATGGTGGGAGAGTGACGGAAGGGAAGGGAAGGGGAGACAAGATCCTTCCTTTTCCTTCCCTTCCCTTCACTTCCCCTTCCCTTCCCTTCTCCCTACAACTTTAAAACATCAAAAATATGCTTCATTTCACGACAACTGATAAAAATCATACCAAGTTTACCCTTTTTTATGCTGTAAAGACACACAATATCTTCCGTGACATGCAAATGCTCAACACTGCCTCTCTGAAACAACCTGACCTTCACTCTCATCCTGACTTGACCTGACCTAACTTTCACCCAAACTCAAGTAAACACACAACACAAGCTCAATATCCTTCACTTTTCTTTTCACTGGCAGTCAATGAAAACATGAAAAAAAATTATTTATCAAAGGCAAAACATCTGCCATTGTTATTGGAAAAAATACATAAACAATTAAATAAAAGGTTGATTTAAATTCCGTGTGAATACTTATATATTTTTGGGGGAGTTGTGCTTGACATGCATAATAAAGTAAAATAATGGAATCCTTTTTACCAATAGTTTATTTATGTATGTAAGCAGATGCTAAGCCATTAGAATCCATTAAAAGGATTTAATTACACAACCAACCAATGAATTAATTGGAACAAAATATGAAGTTAAAAAAAATATAATAAAATTATTAATACTTCGTTTAGATTTAGGAACAAGATAGTGAAGCGAAAGTTTAAAAAAAATTAATAATAATAATAATGAATACTGGTTTTGGATTTAATTCATTGGTAAGAGATGAATAAACTCCTTATATTGTTAAGTGAGATTTGGGAAACATTTCTTATTCATTTATGTTGTGTTTAAGTAGTAAATTACTAGTAAATACAGGTAGAAGATCCTTTATCAGCCCATAAAAGAATCCTAATAAATACATATCAAACATACTTAATATTTTTTTTTTTTATGATCCGTAACAAGTTCAAAGTGCAACAGCATTAATTTTACTTGCTGGAAGAATGTAATATGTATTGACTTGTATGTGGGACTGTTGTTATTTATATATGACTCATAGATCACTCAACAAACGTCATATAATTCTATCGGCTACAACACACATTTTTAGAGCAACATTATCAGTCTATTTCAACAGCTTGCTTTTTTTTTTTCTCTTACAAAATTATTTATCCTGAAATTCAGTGTATTTTTTAATGCTATAAGGCAGGATATATAATGGAAGCATAATCTACATCTGATGTTATGTTATGTTATGACTGGTCCATCGGGGTGAAGGAGGCCAACCATTTAAGGTCTCCATTAAATCTACCAGTACCACGGCTAAAAGATACAAAAAGGGAGAGAAAAAATAAAATTTTAATTTATTGAGCAGTGAGTGGCAGCCCATTTCTGTAGGAACTGTTCTAAGGATCTCATGACATCACCATAACATTAAACATACACATTACTCAGCAAGAACTATTGCAAAACCTTCTGGTCACAGTTTTAAAACCCTTACATTCTTTACAAAAGGTTGGCTTTGCCATTCCAAATGAGGTAAGGTGAGTCCTTTTTTCCACTAAATGGGTTTAATTAAGATAAGGTTGGGGACACACGCTATAGCTGTGTGTAGGTGCGTGTTGTTCATCTCCCGTTACATTGGCCTTTGAGCCTGTGGTGGAAATTAATCCGTTACCCCGGGACACAGGACCACTGTGACATTCGAATTTCCACAGTTTACCTTCCCCAGGATTTACCTCAGGATTTATCCACCAACCCATTTGGGAGGATGAACAGCTGGGTGAGCTGTGTGTCGCTGCCTTCATCTGGGATCAAACTTAGGCCAGCGGATTCATAGTCAGACGTGCTAACCACTGCACCACTGACATCACCATTTTAAGAAGTAGAGCCGACTTTTAATAAAATAAAACATCTTCCACCTGTACGTACATTACTACATGCATAAAAATAATAATAGTTGAGACAGAGAACAAGAATTATTTCCCCACTCAGAATGATAAGCAGTGAGAGTGTAATGTAATGCTGGAGGGAGGAGGGCTGGGGAGCCACACACACTAGAACACTTACACAGGTTCATAAGTCCACACAGCTCAGGGCCGCGGGCTGAGGGGTTACATGGCATTATATTAGGAAGGAATGGCATCATTCAGCTCACGTCAAATACACATTAGTAGTGTCAATCAATCATTCGGATCACTAACTAACTAACTAATGCAAAGGTTAGCAGTCTTGCCTCTTAATACTTCTTACCTTCATGCAATAACTACACTTCAGCACCATTCATTACCTAAACTAAGGAATTATAAAAACTAATTATACGTCAATATGTTGGATGGTAGTGTAATCCAATCTGCTGATCACAAACCAACCCTTACTTACTAGACTAGACAATTACTGAAAAGATATAACATTACTGACCCATAATAACTTGATGCAAACTTATACTAGGGCCAATAGTATGCATATATATACGTACTTACCTACTACATAACTTAAATATACATAGAAAAGTGTTTGTTTTGATCCAACTAAATTAATATATACCTTTCTTTGCCCCAAACCTTCATCACCTAACACAGTGGTTCCTAAACTTGTTCATCTTGTTACCCAATTCAACATGCCACATTAGACGTGTTACCCCTTTCACAAAATGTTGTCAATATTGATGTATGTATATGGCTATATTAATTAAAACACTAGATATATTTTCTTTTTTGTCACTGGAAAAACTGTTACATTACCCCCAGTTTGGAACCACATAACCTAACACAACTAATATCTTTTTGAAATACGATACCAGTCTTAACACATTAATATATTGACGCCACACCATATTGAACACATCATTAGATTATATTGGGGCTATTTATAAAGATTTCTGCTTCTTTTACCTGACTTTTAGCTCATCACAATAAATTCCCATATAACTTTTCTTGATATCTGGTATTCTAGTATTAGTAAAAACGAGAGAGAGAGAGAGAGAGAGAGAGAGAGAGAGAGAGAGAGAGAGAGAGAGAGAGAGAGAGAGAGAGAGAGAGAATTATATTACACTTCTAAACTGAACAGACTAACAGTTTATACTTAAAACTGCCTTGGTATGTGTGTTTAACAAGGTAGTAAGTATACACAGGAAATATACGTACACAGACTGGTGTTGTGATGGTGCTGCATTAATAATAATAATAATAATAATGATAATAATAATAATAATGATGTGTTTAATTAATACGTACCTGGAGACTGTTGACCGGCTGAGAGAGACATCTGAGCTACCTTCTCTACCACACTGTCTTCCTCTGGTGGTGGCTGCTGCCTAATCACCCCATCCTCACCCCCGTCATCTTTCCCCTCCTGGGACGCCTTGCCAGGGGATCGTTCTGGGGAGGTGGCTGGTGTAGGGGCTATTGACCCCTCCAGACTGTAAGGTCAAGTTGGGGTCAATTTGGGGTTAAGTTATACAATGCAATTTTTTACGTATTTTTGTTGTCCCTTAGCTACTAGTACCTTTTAAATGTAAATGTATATAAAAAACAATATATATATATATATATATATATATATATATATATATATATATATATATATATATATACACACAGTGGTACCTCTTTTTTCGAACACCCTTTGACTCGAACAGTTCCCAATCCGAACATATTTGGCGAACAAAGTTTGTCCTCCAATCCGAACACAAACACACGCGGCGGCCGACGCCGCCTTCCCGCCAATCGGCCAGTCTCGCTTGCACTTCTCCGCTGTGAACACCTCTCTCTCTGTTGTGCTTGATATTTTCACATATTTTCTTGAAATTAGCCCTCATTATGGCTCCCAATAAAGTGAAAAGTGACAGCGCAAGTGGTGGAAGGAAGCTGACGCGCTATAGTATAGAAATGAAGAAGGAAATAATAGAAAAACATGAGAGAGGAGTTCGTGTTTCTAACCTGGCCTCACAGTACGGGATGGCCAAGTCTACGATCTGCACATTTTTGAAGCACAAAGAGACAATAAAGGCTGCTGATGTGGCTAAGGGAGTGTTTGGTAAATCAATTTAGAGTGTTTGGTTTGAGGAGTGTTTGGTAAATAATTTTTTATTTAGTATTTTCTATTTAAAATAAACTGGAACGGATTAATTGTTTTTATATTAGTTTCAATGGTAAACATTGCTTCCTAATTCGATTTTTTTCAATTCGAACAGCCGAAAATAACTAATTATGTTCGAATCAAGAGGCACCACTGTATATATATATATATATATATATATATATATATATATATATATATATATATATATATATATATATATATATATATATATATATATATATATATATATAATAATTAAAACAAAAAAAATTACTGTTTGTCTGTCTCTATAGTTTTACTGGTGTTTCCTTCAATATTTCATTTATTTTATTTCAATCGTTATTTCCTCTTACATTATTTCTAAAAAATAGAAAAAAATTAAAAAATTGAATTAAAAAAAAAATTGTCTCTAAACATTTATTGGTGTTTCTTTCAACCTTTCATATATTTTGTTTCAATCGTTATTTCCTCCTACATTATTTGTACATTTTATCCTTAGGTCTCCCCTCTCTTAGCAAGGT
>JAXIVD010000122.1:80000-140000 GCA_036785275.1 Cancer borealis | reverse complement strand
AAATGAGATGTGAGAAATCAGGATAAGTAGAGAAGAGATAAAGGAAATAATGAATGAATTGGATGAGAGAAAAGCAATAGGACCAGATGGAGTATCAGGATACATCTTGACGGAGTATAGACAAGAAACGACTGAGCCAATTCATGATATAATTGAGTGTTCTATTAAAACAGGAAAAGTCCCTAAAGAATGGAAAGGAGCTGATATAATGTCTATTTATATAAATGGAAACAAAGAAGAACCACTTAATTATAGACCAGCAGTCTGCAAAATATGTGAGAATATCATCAAGAAACAATGGACTGAATACTACTTAGAAAGAGAAGGAATAATAACAGATAGACAATTTGGATTCAAAACAGGAAGGTCACATGTCACCAATTTATTAAGTTTTTACTCAAGAAAGAGATGGATGGGTGGATTGCATATAGTATCAGAAAAAGACATTTGATAAAGTTTCGCACAGGAGATTACTATGGAAGTTGGAAGATATTGGAGGATTGAAAGGAGCATTAAAGAACTGGATGGAAGACTACCTGAAAGGAAGGGAAATGAGAACAATAGTAAATGGATGGAAGTAAATAGTAGAATACCTTAATTAATTGTTTTCCCATGTTTTCTTTTATGTCTTATTTCTTGTTGATCAAATATTTCCTTGAAGCTAATTTTATTATAACTATCTCTTTTTCTTCTTTCCATCCTTTCATTTCATTGTTAACAAAATATTTAACTCCAATCTCTAATTAATATCCTGTTTTGCAATTTATCAATCCCCTTTACCTTCTTCAGGTTATCTAACTATGATGGTAAAGTGTTAGTATTAATTCCTTATAGCTTGATAATATGTCTGATGTATCCTTGCAGTCATTCCCAGTATTCCATGTTTAATTAAGCATCCTTATTAATAAGTCTAACAGTCCTTGCAGTCATTCCCAGTATTCCATGTTTAAGCTTCCAAGTTAAGTTCTTCCCACTATTCCATGTTGAAGTCCAAACCAAACTAAACTTTACTTTTCGAAGAGAAAGTCTCATAGAAAACATTGAATATCTCAGAAACTAAGAATTCGTGAGGAAAATGTAATTCTGAAAAGCTTCTCAGAATCCATCAAGTAACGTAAAAATATAACCTTCAATTCTCTAAAGCATTCTGGTGAAGATGTAAAATAATACCAAGTTCCCTTGTAAATCAGTTTGTCATACCACACACAAGACCACTCGTTCCCATCTCGACAGGTGTAATGTAGGTTGGTGTAGGCGTGGGTGTGGTCGTAGGTGATGGGTGTGGGCGTATGTGGTGGGTGTGTCCCTACTCTCAAATTACTTGCTTATTAATTAACTACATCAATTAAAGTAGTCTGTGGTGTAGCCTAAGTGACAACAGTGTGGTACAAAGTATGAGGTGAGCGTGAGAGTGAGAGGGTGAGAGTGCCGTTGTCACCTCAACGCCCAAGGCCACGCACTGCGGCACACCACCACCATCACCACCACCACTGACAGCAGCGAACCATGTACGGTGTGCGGCCTTGAATGTCATATTTATTTTGCCAAGGCGGCCATTTCAACCCACAAAATCTCTCCACCGCCCCTCCCCCTCTCCTAAACACACATACACATACACACACACACACACACACACACACCTGCGACACCTGTAATATAATGTTCATGGTGACAGCCACAGTCTCAAAACCTTCACCTGTCACACACACACACACACACACACACACCAGGAAACACATTCAACTCACGCCCCAAATGCACCTGTTTCTCGTTGAGGTTTTCCAGTTATTAATGATGAGGTTATTGTCGACGCGAGACACTTCATCTTGTAAGATATGCTGCACGTCAAAGCGGAATTCCATGATAGCGGTGAGGCGGTTAGGCAGCGAAGGGTTGCAGAGATGGTGGTGAGGAGCAGACTGGTGAGACACAGACACAGACAGACAGACGTACAGACAGACACAGCAGCAGCTAGCGAGGCGGGGCAGCGGTTGACTCACTCACTACCAGCAGACGACACACACTTTCCTGATCGATGGCTGATGGCTGATATTTTACACTTTTTATCGCCGCTACAAAGTTAATTTTCCTCTCCTATTTCTATGTTGGATATCTGGATGCGTAACACGAATTATTTCAGTCATACATACAAGATAGAAAGGATATTAAATGATGAGAAGTGTATAATATCATTCAACTTTTCATGGATATCACTACTACTACATGTAAAATTTTATATATGAAATAAAACGAAGGATATATAAATGTAAAGTTAGACAGCGACATAAAGTTATGGGTGTGAAGGAAAATAAAAATATATACATATAGGTACCGTTACAAAGGCAAGAAGAAAACAACATTTTTTTGCAATTCTTCTCCTACTTTATTTTTCCCTGAAGCTTTTGAGAAGTATTTGTGTTCCTTTATATAGACTATCTTATCAACACATCAATATAGCACATACATATAGTACCACCAACTAAACACTGATCTAAACATTGATAACGTTAATCTTACTGAAGCAACATAACTAAAAGGTAATCGATTAAAACGAAATCGAAATATTTTTTTTTTCTTTCTGTATTCCTTTTAAAATGCAATTAATTTTTTCCCTCTCCATGCCTATAGCCTCGTAATAATCTTCACTTAAAACCCACAAGACAATTAACGTACTCAAGAGCCTTTGATAAACTCTGATAGTTGACGCAAATCGAATCCCCCCAACCCCACCCCCCACCCAAAAAGCAATATATTATCAGATTATGAGAGTCCGTTTGTGGCTGTAGTAGTAAACATGATATTAGTTATTTGTTTGTAAGTTACTATATTCCTTTTTATAGAATAACTATACTAAGTTCAAACAATGTATATAGTTAAGTGAAGCTTATAATTTTTTCACTGCTGCCTAATCCTAATGTTACGATGGGGGATATTGGCGCGAATGTTTCGCGGGTTTTTGGGAGAAGACCCTGGAAAGGTAACAGACACCCCTTTAATTAGTACTTCTAATTGTCTTAATTTATTGTCAATAGAAAAAAAAAAATTCCTGCGTTACCTCCTATCATCCTTATACTACTTTGGGGAAAACTGTACTTTTTTTCTTTCAAGCAAATTCCTTTTTGCAATTTTTTCCTGTCCCCTCAAATTTCTAGCCTCTAGAGCTTTTTTTTCTTCTCAGTATTAGGTCTTTTCTATCTGATTTCTACTTTCATATTCGCTAACAAACTGTACATGTTCCTTACTTATTCATTTATATGGTCCTCTGGTGATATTCTGATGGTCAGAATGAACGTTGAGGAAGAAGATGGATAGCTATATGTAGGGATATATGTAGGTGAACCGCTGAATCTTACGCACGCCATCGATTTTATTAAGAAAATGTAATTAATTAAGATTTGGAAAGTAATAACCATATATACCAAATACAGAATTGGCAAACTTAAGTGCTTTTAATGGCATGTTTTTGCGTCCGGGTTTTTTAGTCTTGCGAATACATGCAAACGTATCCAGCATTTTTTTTTTTCAAAAGACGCCCATTTTCAAAGGACGCCCACTTTCGAAGGACGCTCATTTGCAAAGATCACCCACTTTCAAAGGACGCCCACTTTCAAAGGACGCCCATTTCCCGTTTTCCTGCGAAGCCTCCACGTGCAGCTGACCTGAAGACTGTTTACTTACGTCAATGATATTATAGTCGATGAAATGAAGAAGAAAAGTTTGGATGTTTCACTCACTAGACATTATATTGAGTTTGTCTCTTCATCAGTAACGATTAATTAATTACCCTTTCTTATGTTCGTTAGTTAAAACAAATGTTCGATTCATTAACTATTCTGTAAATCAGTTGTTCATTAAAGTCCTACAAATAATTATGTTGGACACTGCTAACCTTATTTTCATTCTAATTCAACGTAACAACATATAAGTCTCACTAACTGCTAATCTAACATACAACTGTAATAAGGTGGAAATATATATACCACTAGCGTCGAAGTCAAGAACGAATCCATTGCGACAAACGTGACCTGTAATTACGTATTTCCTTCTTTTTCTCTAATTAATTTGCATAATTATGAACGAAGTGGAGAGGAGGCCAGCGAAGGGGTTTCAGGTGAAACAGCAGAACAGCAGAACAGTAGAACAATAGAACAGCAGAACAACAGTTTGCAGAAACACACACACACACACACACACACACACACACACACACACACACACACACACACACACACACACACACACACACACACACACACACACACACACACACACACACACACACATTAAAAAGTTGTTGGATGGATCCCTAGAACGTCTAATGAAATAAGGAATGGTAAGTATATGGAAGTGATGAAATTTGATAACTATACCTACAATAACTTATGCAACTGAGCTATAGATATGGAATCCAAGTAAACCATCAATGATACAAGCAATATAAATAAATTACCTGAGAAAAGCTTGTGAATGGAAGGAGATTGAATAGTGAAAGTAATGAAAGTGTGTATAACAAATATGGTTTGTCTCGTAGAGATGAATGAATGGAATATGTAGTGATTGAGAGGGTCACACACACACACACACACACACACACACACACACACACACACACACACACACACACACACACACACACATGATGACAGAGTGAAATGACTGGGCGGTGATATGGAAGGAAGGAAGGAAGGAAGGAAGGAATAGTGCTACATACGTGAGAGAAAGGAGAGAGAGGAGATATGAGAATTAGAACATGCAAAGAATAAATGTAAGATCAGGAATATATAGAAACTTTTCAACAATGGCCATCACATTGGGGGAATTACTATTTCTTTATCAATAGCAACACACGTCAAATATATGCTTGAATATATATGGTGATAAACATATAAGTATATATAATGATATTCGTATGGAACAACATACAAGATACTAAAAAAAAACTTTATTGAGAGTGTTAAGAACATAAGACTATAAGGAAGCTACAAAAGGCACGGAGGCTTGCACTATATAGGTAGGCTATAGTTCCTGTTACTCCAATATTCCATTATTATCTACACTCACCTCTCATCCCTATCAAAATTGGTCACGTTCTTAGAAGACACCAATGCCCTAAATGACGGTCAACATGGCTTTAGACGAGGGCGATCCTGCCTCTCCCACTTTAACATCTTACAAGACATCCAGGAAGGCGACAATGTGTATGTTATCTATCTCGACTTCGCAAAAGCCTTCGACAAAGTGGACCACGGGATTCTGTTGCACAAACTACAGAAGCTAGGAGTACATGGACAGCTAGGGAAATGGCTACACCGCTTCCTCTCCAATAGAAAGCAGAGAATGACAGTACGGGGGACCCTGTCGGAAGCAAGGGACGTTGTTAGTGGTGTTCCACAGGTCCTTGGTCCCCTCCTCTTCCTCATTGACAGAGACCTGGATCACTCAAGGGCGACATCCTTCGTGGATGACACTCGCATCGTGAAGAAGATCACCTCCCACCAAGATGCCAGCCTACTACAAGAAGACATTGAAAAAATCCTTTAGTGGGCAGAGGACAACAACATGGTTTTAAACGGAGACAAATTTGAGCTTCTAAGGTATGGGCAACAAGAAGAGCTCAAAAATTCCACACAGTACATATGTGGCCAGGAAGAAATAACTGCCAAGACTTCTGTAAAGGATCTGGGTGTGAAGATGAGCAACGATGCTACCTTCTCCCAGCATATTTTTCACGTGACAGCCGTGGCAAAACAACTGGCCGGTTGGGTCTTGAGGACATTCCAGACGAGAAATGCTAAGTGTATGCTGATCCTTTGGAAGTCTCTAATCCTGCCACGCATTGAGTATTGCTGTCAGCTATGGTCTCCCCACAAAGTAACTGACATTGCACAGGTTGAAGCCCCTTAGAGGACATTTACCAGCAAGATCAATAGACTTTAACACCTAAACTATTAGGAGAGACTTAAGGAGCTGAACCTATACTCCCTTCAGAGACGTAGGGAATGCTACATCATCATCTATATGTGGAAGATACTGGAACCACGGGTCCCAAACGTCAGTATCCAAGAGATCAAGCACCCACGGAGGGGGGAGACTGTGCTATGTGAAGACCATCCTTGGCGCAACTCACAGGATCAAAACCCTGGTTCATCACAGCTTCACCTACAGTGGGACAAGACTGTTCAACTGTATCCCTGCATCCTTGAGGAATATGACGGGGCTGGCTCCCGACACCTTCAAAACTCACCTTGACAAGTGGCTGGCAGACATCCCTGATCAACCACCAACACCAGGCTACACAACCACTAACTCCAACTCCCTTCATGATTGGATTGCGGAGGGGATGGAACTGCCTGGTTACAGTGGAGCCCCAGATCAGCTGTGTCGTTAACAGACGGAATACAACTAAGTGTAACTAAGTGTAAGTAATTTAAGTGTAAGGCGAGGGAGTTGTAAGTATAGTTGTAGGTAAAGGTAGGTAGTAATATATTTCATGTCCCCCGCCTCGCCTGGGTCCCGGATGTGAGGTCATATGGTTTAAAAGACAACATATTGCACTTATGTCCCTTAACACAAAACACATAGCAGATAACTCTAAATTAAATTCAATAAACACCATATCCATAATAAAGCTATGTCTTATAAATAGCCTTATAGTATTGGTGCAGGTCAATAATAGCAAGGCAAGGGAAGGGAACCATCGCCCTGCCTCTAGCTGTAGTATCTGCCATTGTTTAGCCTCGGCCATATTGAGTCCAGCTCCCGAGGCTCTCAACTTAATTCCTTTCATTGGGCTCAGGTGTGTGTCTATAGGTTGGATTTACCTGTACCTGGATTACTTCTATCCTAACTCAACTGCAGTATGAGTATGAGTGTGGTAATATGGTGTGGAGGATAGTAATGAAGGTTTAATCTCAGTCTGCCTCCAGGGAACTGCCTCTCTTCAATTTACATCGACTTGAAGCTTTTTCTCTCTTGGTAGCTTCGTTAAGGCGTTTTTAAGCTGCATGTGTTGGGTGAAGCTTGTATATAAAGTTAAAACTGGGCTAGCTATTTCGATAATGTAAATATTTTTTTGTCGTTTGTGGCGGATGAAGAATGAGGCAAGTTTTTTTTCTTATACTGTTTTATGCTGTTATTATTATTATTATTATTTTTTTTTTTTTTACCAATTGTGATGTTGATTTATGTATTAACTATTTTCTTTTCTAGCGACTTAATCAGTGTTGCGTGTGGCTTTAGGGTTGAGCTATGATTTAATGGGTATAAGTCCGTGTAGTTGGTGTGGCAGGTTGTCTAGATGTACGATTTCACACCTTTTATTTTTTATATACATTTTTTGGTACGGCCTCATTCTTATTCCCTTGCCTGGCTACCTCTAGACATGACGTGACTTCTTATAGTTTATCGGTTTCTTAGTTAAATTTCATGTCTATGGCCTCAGCTAACATGGACACCCGCTGGGCCAAACCATTATTACACGACGGATATGGAGATAACATTAGCGTCTTCCCGAGGATAATACTTACATGTCAGATGAATATCATGCAATATATATAAACTTCCGGAAACTTAAAAAAAAAAAAAGTGCCTTAAAATTAGTAGGCTAACCTTATCTATATTATCCTCAAAATTTACTTTAAAAATATACAAAGGGAAAATCCGTCTCACATCAAAAGTAATTTAATTGATAGAAACGAAGGTGAAAGTGCAGAATAAGGCCTGAATTATGACAAGGATGAAGATTTACATATAAAATGTATAGATTATAAAAGAAAGAGTAGAAAACAGCCGTTCTTGTGAGCTATAGTATTATGACAATTGAATGTAAATAATTGAAAAAATATTGTATGCCTGCCCTTAGCTAGCTAGCTGGAGGAAAGGAATAACGCAAATGACGTAGAAAAAACAGCACAGGCAACAAAAACATGTATGTTCTATAAAAAGAATTGTTGCAAGTATGGAATGCTTGGGAGAGGTTGTAGTTTTGCTCACCCAAAACCATGTCCAAAGCTACTAAAATTTGGTCTAGACTAAGTACGGGGATGTAGACTTGGATCAAAATGTCCCAGTTATCATCCAAGAATGTGCCGAATGTCACTCAGGAGTGGAATTTGCCACAATAGTCAATGCAGGTTTACACAGAAGAGGGACACAACCACCAATGCTATGAGTCAGAATCAGACCCAGCCAGATAAACTCAAAGACTGTTTTTTAGGACTAATTCAGGACCTAAAGCAGGAGATTCACACAACATTCACAAGTCAGCTAATGGAAATAAAAGGTGAGTTGGCTACACTCACAGGCACAACCCAACGTGATACCACAGGCACAAGTGAGAGGATACATGCCACAAATGCCAATGAGTCTCCCACAAAACAACCCACAAGCAATATATTATAAAATTTTATTTGTGGAAATATCCAAGGACTATACCCAGCTAGCAACCAAAGTAAAATACCATATCTTGAAGAACTAGCAAGGGAGGAAAATTTTTTTATTTTTATCATTAGTAGAATCACACCTCAGTACAGAAATTAGAGACGAGGAGATAAATTTCAACAACTATGAAGTATTTAGAACTGATAGTTACAGTGAATTATTTTCATACAAACAAAGGAAGGGAAAGTCTGGAAGAATTTTTGGAACTATATCTTTGATTCACTTTAGCAGAGATGTCAAAAAACTTGATATGTGTGAGTAAGTGTATTAATTAGGAAGGTAAAAAATACTTTATATGTTGTGGTCCACAGGTAAACTTTGAAGGATGGCGTGTGTGACTCTCAAACGCTCGCTGGAGTTTGACCCTTTGCACCATGGCAGCTGCACGCCGCGGCCCCACAAGCGGCGGCGCTGTATGCCCATGTGTGTGTCACCTCAGAGTGCAGCAGCTGCCACAGCACGACACACAGAGTCACAGTCACCCTTCTCAGAGGTCACTCCCACCCTCACGCCAGGTAAGGTCAACACACTCATCCTGGCATGATCTCATATTGACCTATGTTGCATTCATGGAGGTTTCTTAACACTACTTGTTCACTTCATGTCTAAAATTAAGTATCTAATTGTATTTTTGTTAAAGGTAATATCATCTATCTTTAATGTGGAATATTAATGATATACTAAGTGTATGTGTCTGTGTCTGTCTGTCTGTCTGTCTGTCTGTCTGTCTGTCTATCTGTATCTGTGTGTGTGTGTGTGTGTGTGTGTGTATATAATTCACCCTGGTCTGGAGGAACATGCACTGGACTCCTGTTGGTGCACTCTTTGTAGAGTCAACTGGTGTGAATTGTAGCAGTGACGACAAATTTATACTGATTTCTAAGCCTCTAAAGGACACTGGTTGATAAGTGTGTGGTAAATTTCGTCTTTTTTTAATTTATTTTTTATGCCATTTTATTTTATTTTATTTATTTATTTATTTTATTTTTTGTGGTGTTTTAATATTTCGTTTTGTTAAGTTATTATGCCTTTGTAATGGTATTTAATACATAGAAGTGAAGAACAGAGTTAATTATTATTATTATTATTATTACTATCATTAATATTAATATCTATCATTATAACTATTTTCATCATTATTATTATCAGTAGTAGTAATAGTAGTACTACTATGTCCTTTGTCCACGGGAGTAACACCACACTACCGTTACAGAACAAATAGCACAAAACGTGAGGGAAGAGATCCGCAGACTGAAGCGACGCAAGATTCTGCAATGTGGTGAACGCAGTATGGAGTGTGAGGGTGGGTATGAGTCCCCAGCCTCCCCGCCTTCCCCTGCCTCACCTACCTCATCCCTGTCCTCACCCTCCTCATCAGGCAGTGGTGGGGTGGCGGCTCTTCATCCACCCCAGCACTCGTCACTCAGCAAAGATAAACCTCTCTTCACCTTCAGACAGGTAAATGGCTACACCTTTCATAATTTTAAAAATTTTATTATTAATATTTATTTATTTATTTATTTATTTATTTTTTTTTTTTTTTTGTACATATAAAGAATACTGGCTAAGGGACAACAAAAATACGTTGAAAAAAAATCCCGCTTGTTGCCAGACCCTGTAAAGAGGACAGTAGGAGAAATAGAAGCAAAGGTTGGAGGTCCAGTTAACAATCATGCATTATTAATGTAGAAAATATAGTTACATTGAATTTTCTACATACAAATTAAGGAAAGAAAAGGTTGGTAGAATTTTTATGCTACTATATCTTTGATTCCCTTTAGCAAAGATGTCAAACAGCTTTATATGTGTAAGTGTATTAATTAGGAAGGCAATTGTGTGCGCCTGTGTGTGTGTGTGTCTTTGTCTGAGTGTGTGTATGTGTGTGTGTGTCTGTTTGTCTGAGTGTGTGTGTGTGTGTCTGTCTGTCTGTCTGTCTGTACTTGTGGTTGTGTTTCTGGCTTGGAAGTTTTTCATGAAAGCCATCAAAGTGTATCTATCTATCACATCTAGTGGTGACTGTGGTGGTGACGCGGCCAATGTTTACTTAAGAAAATGTTTCCTTACACACAACACATTCATTAGGAAATATGATTTAAATTTGTGTGGAATGAGGAAAAGTGCAGTACCTACGTGTGTATTATATGATATATATATACACACACACACACACACACACACACACACATATATATATATATATATATATATATATATATGTGTGTGTGTGTGTACATTTGAATATGGTGCTGTTCCAGACATATATAATAGACATTTTACAACCTTACTCTACCTTACTTTATACTAGGTGCTAAACCCACTTTTCTGTCCCCAGGTGAATCTGATCTGTGAGCAACTCCTGCGTGAACGTGAGACGAATATCCGTGAGGAGTATGACAAGGTGTTGGCCTCCAAGCTGGCCGAGCAGTATGACTGCTTTGTTCGCTTCACCACAGACCAGATACAGCAGAGGCTCTCCCAAGCGGCCCTTCCCAGCTGTAAGTAGAGAGAGAGAGAATAATGTTTGTGAAAGAAAGACAATTCATTGAGCATGCTGTATGTGTGTGTGTGTGTGTGTGTGTGTGTGTGTGTGTGTGTGTGTGTGTGTGTGTGTGTGTGTGTGTGTGTGTGTGTGTACAGGTCTACAGGTGTTCCTCTCACTTTGACAAGCTTTTTAAATAACAATAACGTAATATATTTTTGCTCTTGGAAAATTGTTTGAAATGTTCATCACTTTGGTAGGCTATTTAAAGTGTGTACAATTACATAATATATTTTTGATCATGGGAAGCTATTGTTTGAAATGTTGAAATTATGTATTGACTTTCACATTGTGTAATTTTATCTTATAATTCACCATGTAATATTTTTTTGTTCTTTTTTCAGATCTTTCTTAGGATGGAACTTTGCTGTTTTGCTATGGACTATGTGCCTTTGGAGGTACAAAGAATGAAAAGTTGCTGGGAAAGTTTATCCCCGAAAGTGTAAACTTTGTACATACATAAGAACACACTGATGCTGTAAAAGGTGTTTGTTCACAGAGCAAGTGTAATTAAAGGTTGCCGGATGAAATGGATATAAACCTCATCTTGATCTTGTCAGTGATTGTAAAAGTGATGTGTTTCGTAAGATAGTGTGACACCACTATATCCATATCATTCATGGCTGTATGTCAGTACACTAACTAGTCTTGGGTTAGCCAAGATATAGACTCAAGACACTAAAGGAGCAAAACAATACCAGTTAAAGAGGGACTTCAATAGCAACCCGAAGTGGCAGCTTTGGTGACAAGCGCAAGTTAACTTGTGGTGCTCATAATGTGTGGCATTCCTCAACTGTTGTGTGTACATACCCTCTAACCCATCAGTTGCCTTTCACACTTTTCTTGCTGTAAGTAGGTGCTTTGCAGAGTGACACTTCAGCAAACTAGACATGCCTGACAGTAACCTCAGGTATCTCAAAGCCCTGTCTGCGAGAAAGGTTGTGATTGCCTGTTCAGAGTTGAGCTAGTACAGGAAGACAGACAGACAGACAGCCACGACAGCAGTCACATTGCCTTCATGTGAATATTAACTTAGGGTAGAGCTCCATATTGCCTTTTCATTTAAGTTTTTGGCATAAATTTATTTTTGACTTGCTTCTCTCAACTTGTATTCTTGACATTTGCTACTACTTAATGTAGGTTTCATATCTTGGACTTGTGTTAGGAAGGAGATACATACCCAGGTGGATGTCTTCCTGCATTTGTATCTTGTATAATGAGCCCTCTTCTGTAGGGCCGTATCAACCCACCACTACAAATCAGTATCACGCCTATGCTGTTTTATTAGAGATCTGTTGTATAATTATTTACTTATGGGTGTTGTGTCTAATGTGGGTAATGTGTACTTTTAGGCATAATAAGGTGTTAGGTTCAAAGGACATCAGTCTGCCGTGTGAAAGGCTGTAGTGTTAGTAGCAGTGAATCTGGACGGATTTACACATAGAGTAGGATAAAGTTTTTTTTTTTTTTTTTTTTTTTTTTTTTTTTTTTTTTTTTTTTTTTTTTTTTTTTTTTTTTTTTTTTTTTTTTTTTTTTTTTCATGAGATTGTGAGGCTTGCCAGTCTCTTATATTGTGCACAGTTAAAAACAGGATTAAATAAGCTGCATATTTCACTGTCAAGAACTGCTGGAGTGGAGCAGTGACTAATAAATTGATGTTAAGTACTACCTACCTTATATTGCAAGAGGCTTAGTTTTTCCTTCTTTGTTTACCTGTTTTATTATTAGTTCACCTTGTGAGTGTCTTTTTACTTTCTTCACACACTTCCACACACTCGGGTTCATCTTTGTGTTGGACGGAGGACCCAATGCAGGATTCGGTCACTGGCTCGGACAGTCGTGTCCTGCGGTGTTAAGTTTAATATTCACACCTTCTTCAATATAAGCTTGTTTCTCTTCATCTTCTTTTTCATTTAATTTAAATAAGTACCCCACTGTTTGTTATTAAGTTAACCTGACATTGTTGCATGAACTCTGATATAAGGATCAATTGTTTACTATTTATTTTTCTTGTTCTCACTTTTTTACCGTACTTGTATCATGAAATATACTTGTTAATGGGAAAATACAACAGTGGTATTATTGTCATATCACTTCACAAGTAAGTAAGTTGTTGAATATTGAATTTGTTTTCCCTTAAAAAAAAATTACAACCAACTACATCCTCAGCCTTATAAACAACCATTCACTTAAATCATGATCATCATTATCAGCATCAGCCTCTGCTTCCAACCTTCTACATTCGTCTGTGTCAATTCAAGGTCAATTTTTTATTTTTTTATTTATTTGATTTTTTCACCTAATTGCTACTTTTTCCTTCGCTAAGCTCGCTTCCATCTAGTTCTGTGTCTGCCTTGCCTTCTCTCACCATCCCTGGATTGCTATTTCATTACTCTAGTTATCTATTCAATGCATGACTTCTTTTTCAGTTCTTATTCGGATTCTTTTAATCGTGGTCAAGATGTCTTCAACTTTGGTTACGTCCTTAATCCATGATGCTCTCTTCCTTATGTAAATATATTCTTGAACAAATTGTATTACTTCATAATCTATTTTAATTCTAATGGTTTGGAATTTAATTGTTAAACATCATCTTTGGTTTTATTCTTAAGACATTTTTTGGCTCTGCAATTGCAATGTAGTTCATCTATAGATTCTCTCTCTCTCTCTCTCTCTCTCTCTCTCTCTCTCTCTCTCTCTCTCTCTCTCTCTCTCTCTCTCTCTCTCTCTCTCTCTCTCTCTCTCTCGTTGCCTTATCTGACTCCTTTCTGTATTGAAATAGTCTTACAGTGGATAACCTAATTATAATTTGTTTGCCCTTGTCTAGTTTAGCTCTTCACAGAAATATAGAGAACTATTCAACTACTTGCTTGCCCCTTTTTTTCTCATTAACTAACTATTGATCACCTCAAACAGTGGTTCCCAAAATGGGGTTAATATAACAGTTTTTCGGGAGTAATGGTAATGGAAAGGTGACAAAAAAGAAAATATATCGTGTTCTAATTAATATTGACAACATTTTGTGAAAGGGGTAGCACATCCAATGTAGCATGTTAATTTGGGTAACAAGATGAAAAGATTTGGGAATCACTGACCTGCTCCAACGGGCGAGGGTCAACCACCATTATCACGGCCCTCATAAAATTCCTACTGTGCATTAAAGGTAGCTTTTAAAGATGGTTGGATGAGAGTATGTATAGGGATGACAGGTGGGATGGATAAATATTAAATTATTTCAAGGCTGGGAGACAAGGAACTGCCTTCTGTAGGTCATCAACTGGCCTCTTGCAGTCTCCTCATTTCTTATGTGAAGGAAATAGCCTACAGGTGCTATAGACCAAAGATTATTGACACAATGTAAACTAAAGCTGCCCCACCTAAATATACTGTTAGTTCGCCTACAAAGTAAGACAATTGTAATTGTAATGTGGGGGCGGGGGGTAAATGTGCCAGGCAACAAAGGCCATATGGCACTATTGGGGTAGTAGAGTTAGATAGCAGAGCTAGGTGGGAGGGGGGAGGGTCGGGTAGGGATAATGAGTGACTAGGGAATAGATCAGATGAAGGACGTTGACGGCACGGAGAGACATGATCAGTAGGGAATAAGACTTGGAATGGGGGTAGCTGAGGGAGGAGCGTTCGCAGAAGGTAAAGGACTGGGGTCCATATCCATAAGAAGCAAGGAAGAAGGAAGAGTGTCAGGAGCGGGCGAGATGGGGGAGAGGGAGAAGGTTGAGAGAGGAGATCGGTACGGGAGTAGCCAGGTGGTAGGGGAAGAGAGAGGAGAGATCGGGCAGCAGAGGAAGGAGGAGGAGGGGCAGACGAAGGGGTCTGCACCGAAGAACAGGCGGGGTAAGACGATGGGGGGAGGGGAGAGTAAAGCGGGGAAGGAGGAGAGGGCGGAGCGCCGGGGGCAGAGGGGGGAGAAGGGGGCTGGAGGAGGGGTCGGGAAGGGGAGACAGCAGAGGAAGAAGGTGAAGGAGGGTGAGTCGGGGTAGGAAGGAGGTGCTTGGGAGGGGGGTGAACAGAAGCCACGACCTGGATAGGAGGGGCCGGTGGAGAAGATAAGGAGGTAGGAGGGGAGGACAAGGGAGCCGTGTTCTTTATGAACGTGATGATGGCATCGAGGGTATCACCCTCGGAAGGAGCGGGCGAGGAAGGTGCAGGGCGAGTCCATTTAGAGAGGTGGAGAGGGGGCGAAGAGATCAAGGCGGGAGCAGGAGAGGTGGTCGGTGGGGGAGAGGAGACACTAAAGCTTGAGAGAGGTGTCGCTTGGTAGAGTGGGAGCGCTGGGGGCGTAGAGAGAGAGGGGCAGGAGTACGGGTGGTGGTGGAGGTAGGAGTATCAGGGTCAAGGACAGCAAAAGAATTAGAGCAGAAGATGGAGGATGGAGGGTGGGAGGGAGAGAAGGAAGAGGAAGGAGGTAGAGGAGAGGGATGGATGGAAGGAGGTGTAGGGGAGGGAGGCCGGGGACCGGGGCGGGAAGAAGAGGACGTGGCTGAAGAGTGAGGGGCAGAGGCGGAGGCAGCAACATGGCGAGGAGAAGGGGTGAAGCCTAGGCGACGGGCTTCACGTAATGTGAGACCATCACGGAAGCGAATACCAGCAACTTCAGCCTCAAACTTGTATGTTGGGCAGCCGCGGTAGAGAGCATTATGGGGGCCACCACAATTGCAGCAACGCCGGGTAGTGGTATGGCATTGATCGCGGGTGTGGGTAAGGCCACACAAAGGGCAGCGGAGAGCGGAGCGGCAGTGTTTTTCGGGGTGTCCAAAGCGCCAACAGTTTCGGTACTGGCGAGATGGAGGAACATAAGGCCGGACGGGGAGCATGACGCCCCCAACGTAGACTTGGGTAGGGAGTTCGTGGCGCTTGAAGGAGATCCGTGCAACATTGGTGGGGGTTTTCTGGCGACCTCGGGGAGACAAGGTGTAGCAGCGAACATTGACAGCGTCATACTCGCTGAGTAGGTCGAGCAGGTCAGTGTGGCAGTCTGACCAGACCTTGTCGTCAATAGGACAGTCTTGTTGGGAGATGGAAACAGTGCCAGTGCATGTGTTAAGACGGTCATCAGGGGTCGCACAGAACGGATCACCGGATGGGGCCAACAAGTTGGACATGGCCTGAGACTGAGCCTCAGTCTCCACACGTACCAGGCGTGAACGGTCAAGTCGGGTCTGGAAGTGGATCTTGCCCACTTGTTCCTGTAAGCAGCGTTGAAAGTGGAGGGTATTCTTAGCGAAGGGAGCGGAGGGGGGAATAGTAAAAAAGCGATCCCAGCGGACAGGGGCAAAGAAGAGGTCATAGGCAGAGGGGCGAGACGCGCCACGAGTGGAGCCTGTCCGGGGTTGTGCCGTAGTCTTTTTAGAGGAAGAGGGGATATAAGGAGCTAAGGTAGTAATAGAGGAAGATGTAGATGTGACGGGGAGGGAGGCTGGAGGGGTGGTAGGACTGGAAGAGAGAGTCGGGACAGCGGAAGGCACAGGGGAGGGAAGAAAGGTAGAAGGGACGTTGGAAATAGGGACAGTAGAAGGAGGAGCAGGGGCCAGGTGAGATGAGGAGACTATAGGGGTGCGAATAGAGGCCGTGGTAGTGGTAGAAAAGGATGAGGAACAATGAGGACCGAATCCTGGGGGAAGATGTGGGAGGTGGGGCATAGGATGGAGAAGCTGTGGAGGGGGCAGGGATACAAGGGAGAGTAGGGGGAGTAGAGGGTGATTTAGTAGTAGGGGTCTGAGGAACGGGCAGAGAAGTCGAGACCATATCCATTGGGCAGGCAGAGGTGTCAGGGGGGGGAGGGGGGGGGAGAGACCAGCAGCAGAGGCCTCGAGGGACTGGTCGGATACCACTCGAGGGGGGCATAGTGAATTTTGATTATCCATATACTGATATGAATTAATAAGAATGGCATCGGGGGTCACGGGTAAACCGCCTACCGGATCGGCAAAAGGGGCCGAGCGCTGCCACCGGGGACGGGGTACCTCGTCCCCCACAGGACTACCCGGTTTAAAAGGCAGCCCTTGTGGCACCGAAAGTTTGCCCTGCAGCGACGAGCAAAGACCCCGGTCTCGATGCCTACCGGCCCAAGCACCCTCCAGCCAACACAAGACGGCCCACGACGGGCGATCCCCCTGGCGGGCGGCACCGGTGACCCACACCAGCCTACGTTCGGGATCATCTTGTCGGTCCTGACGGACACACAAGCTCCCCCACCACGTCAAGGTAGATCCCATGGGGGGGACAAAGTAAGACAAATAAAACTAGTTAAACGAGCAGAAAGGAAACTAATCAAACAGTTAATAGCTATATAACTATCAATTAAGATTACGTTTATTCAAGTATGGATTAATTAATTATAATCATTATATGTAGAAGAGTCGTATTAAATGGCGTGTGTCGTGTAAAGCAGAAAGGGCCGGAGTCTGAGAACATGTGGATGGAAGTGGGTTGAAGATTGCAGGCGTGTTGTAGTGGAATAAGGAGTGCAACAGTTCGGCTTGGTAGGCAGTAGTATTATTTGATAATCGGAAGGAACGTGTGATTGCCCCACATACAAGGGCAGCTGATCCTGCTTTAACAGAGTTGTGAACAGTTGGAACAGTCTCCCATATTATGTAGTGAAGGCTGCATCAGTGCTGGATTTTAAAAGGAAATTAGGTGTGGAAGAACCAGATCAAAGTCTTCTGTAAGTATGATATTAATATTTGAGCTATTGCACCTTCGTTACATTTTGATAATTCTTAAGCAACACAGGCACAGATTATAGGTAGCTATAGCTGTGGTAACAGTAATTAAGAATGTCAGGTGACATAGAAAGCTGTGGCCAAGGATTATATCATTAGCTGTGGCTGTAATATCAGTAATTAAAAATGTCAGATGACGTTGAAAAAAAATTATATCATTAAGAATATCATCGGTCTTCCATACAAGTTAATCAAATTATTAGTCTTTTCTTTCAATATCTTTGTTACAAAATATTAGTTCCCCTTCTTACAATTTGTTTCTCATTCTCTAGTGACGTGTGGATGTTAATTATTGGTATGTATTTTTGACTATACTATATATATGCTTCTTTCTAATGCATTTTATTCCAATTCTATAATTTCTACTTAATTTCAAGGACTGACCACCTAGTTTATATATAGTTTGGACTCTAAGAGTTACATAATTACAATATAATTTAGTTTTTCTTACAAATGAGTTTGATCAAAAACCTTTAATTATTTCGATATATTAGTTATAGAACCTTAGATACCAATATTTGTATTTAACTTTTGTCTCTATGTGTATATATATATATATATATATATATATATATATATATATATATATATATATAAATATATGTGTGTGGGCGTATTAATGGGCGTGGTGATGGACGGGCCAGAGAGTGAGACAGTCTAACCAACAGGTGGTAGTGTTGTTGTGGCTGTGCTGACAGATGGACGGCTGACAGCCAGCCGGACAAATATACACGCACGTAGACACACAGTCATCGCAGCCCTAAACAACACCAAGACACACAGTCAGGATGGCTACCAAGAATCTAACTCACATCTTTATGATCATGAGGGACAAGGCGATACAAAGGAGGAATATGTACAAGCGAGTAGAGGTGAGACCATTTTATTTACCTGTAATATTAATAATCAAAGGTGTTTGCTTGTTTGCTTGACCCGCGTTGAGGTGTAGAATCACCACGGTCGACTTGGGAGTCCACCGCCCCTACACTGTGCTTCACTCCTGATAGCATTAATTTGGTCAGGGATTGAGTTGCTGAGTGCTACCCTTGGAGTGTGCTTATGTAGGATAGGGGGTTCGTCAGGAATTGTCTGCAGGAACCGGTCCAACTTTCCTTTGAAGCTGTCTGTGCTGCGGTTAGTGGTTTCCTTGACGCCCCTCGGCAAGCAGTTGAATAATCGAGGGCCCTGGTTCACAAAACTTGTGGCTTGCAGGGTCTTCATACGTTGACTGACTGCCTCAATGGTGTTCTTGTAGCAGGTGCGCCCTAGGTGTGGATGGTTGTGACTGATTATCCCTCCCTCAGTTGTGGAAGGGTTGGGGACAATCTTTTCTATGATTTTCCACGTGTATATTATGGCACACCTCTCGCGTCTTCTTTGCAGTGAGTAGAGTTTTAGGGTGTTTAATCTTTGCCAGTAGTCTTGGTGTTGTGTTGTGTTCAATTTCCTTGTGAACGTCCTCTGAGTCTGCTCCAGTTTCTTTATCTCACAGATTTTGTGAGACCACAGCTGGCACAGGTATTCCAATTTAGGGAGAATAAGTGACTTCCATAGTGGGATTAGATGTTGGGGCTCCCTGGTGTTAAATGTTTGCAGCATCCAGCCAGTCATCTGTCTGGCTTTCCTTGTAATGTTGTCGATATGTGCTGTAAACTGGAAGTCGTTGCTTACTTGAACGCCCAAATCTCGAACGGATATTTTTTCTTCAATATTTTGGTTGCCCACTAGGTACTGAGTTGTCTCGAGGTGGGTGTTATTTCCGTACCTTAATAGTTCGAATTTATTTTCGTTGAAGGCCATGTTGTTGTCACTTGCCCATTTCGTTACTTTATTGAGGTCAGCTTGCAGATCTTGAGCGTCCTGGTAGTCGGTGATTACCTTGCTAATTCTTGTGTCATCAGCAAATGACGATAACCTTGAATTCTTCACATCCTTGTTGATATTGCCCAGCATAATTAGAAACAACAATGGCCCCAGCACAGACCCTTGAGGAACACCACTTAAGACACTTGAGTGTTGTGACTTTGCTCCGTCAACAGCTATTGCTTGTGTCCTGTCGCTTAGAAAGCTGTGAATCCACACCCCTATTTTTCCCTGAATACCAAGGGCTCTCACTTTTTGTAGAACACCGTGATCTACCTTATCAAAGGCTTTCGCGAAGTCCAAGTATATTGTGTCTGCGTTCTTCCCATTTTTAGCATTGTTAATGATGTAGTCTTGGTGTTCTAGCATCTGGGACAAGCATGACCTCCCTTTCCAAAGCCCATGCTGGTTTGAGTCTAACTTATCGCCGTCCTCAAGAAAGATTATTAATTTTTTCCTCACAATCTGCTCCATAGTCTTCATTATGTGTGAGGTTAGGACAACAGGCCTGTAGTTTTTGGCCTGACCCCGACTGCCACCTTTAAAAATGGGGGTGACGATTCCCTCCTTGAGGATTTCTGGGATTTTTCCTGAGTCAAGTGAGTTTCTGAATAGGGTGTAGAGGGGATAGGAGAGCTCCTCTTTACAAGTTTTGAGGAGAACTGCAGGAATGTTGTCTGGTCCTGCTGAGGTGTGTACAGTGCCAGGTAATTATGAGCTGCTTACCCTAGGAATGTTTATCCTAGTGATAGTTAAGAGACAAAGGAGTCAATGCTCATAAAAGTTGCCTCTTCTCTGACTTACTTACAGTCTTGATATACTTGACGTAAGAGTTTTTAAAGGAGTTCACACTGGCTCGTTACAACTTTATCAGCAGACTATTCCAATAGTTAACAATTCTTGTGTTAAAAAAATGTTGTTCTCTGCATGGTTCTGTGTCTGAATGTAGATAGCTTAAGGCTGTGTGTGTCTCCTGGTGTGTGGTGTGTTCTCTCTTGATTCAAATTTTAAGAAATGTCCAACCTTAACTATGAATACCAGGGGCTATCTTGTAGGTTTGAATCATGTTGCCCCTTAGCCTCCTTTGCTCCAGTGTGATGAGGCCAAGGCAAGCAAGCTTCTCCTCACATGGTAGATCAACAATTTCTGAGACCGTGTACATGTAACACCACCTCACCTGGTAGGGCCTTACCACTCTGTGTCCAGCCAGACTGGACAAGGGGGGCAGGCCCAAAAGAGAAAGACAGATACTCGTCATTTTCTTCCTCCTCCTCCTTTACCTTTCTTCCTTCTCATATTTCTCCATTTATTGTTGTTGTTATTATTTTCATTTTCCTCCTCCTCCTCCTCCTCCTCCTCCTCCTCCTCCTTTACCTTTCTTCCTTCCTATATTTCTCCATAATCTGTCTCTATATCCTCTAATCTATTGTCGTGTTTTTAGCTGTACTCGGATCAGGACTCGTTAGTACACAGTGATGAGTTGGAGAATGGTGTTGGTGGTGGCGGGGACAGTTGTCACCTCCCAGACTGGACGGGCATGGTGGAGGAGGTGCAGTATAACACACTCACACTTAAAGAAAAGATCAAACGCCTTGCAGCCCTCCAGAGTAACCTTGTACGCCGGCCTTCCCTAGACGACAATACTGAAGAGGAACGGCAGCTGACGGTTCACCATAATGAAATCAGGAGGGTATGTACCACTTGCTGACTTTATGTAACTGCTGACTTACCTACTTGTTATTATTCTGCTATTTATTCTTACTCACGCCTAACTGTTTTTTTTTTTATATACACATGAAAAAGGTACTTACTGGCTAAGGTTTCAACAAAAATGCATTACAAAAATAAAATAAAAAAAACTTACTTACATTGTATTCATTCTGCTATTCTGAAAGAGGGTATGAATCTTATGTTATAGCCTTGTAATATTTAATTGTATAATTCTATATAGCTAGATGAAAAATTAATTAACTGAGAGAGAGAGAGAGAGAGAGAGAGAGAGAGAGAGAGAGAGAGAGAGAGAGAGAGAGAGAGAGAGAGAGAGAGAGAGAGAGAGAGAGAGAGAGAGAGAGAGAGAGAGAGAGAGAAGAGAGAGAGAGAGAGTATGAGGATTGATGCTAAGTATTGAGAGGAAGGAAAGACAAAGAGAGAGAGACTGTATAAGGATCCTATGTCTATCTATCTTTCTATCAAATTATTCATTAATAATATAACCTGTGTGTTTTCTTCCTGGGGCAGACACTGGAGAGGTGTCAGATGCTCATGATTCAGATCAAGCACAGTGGTTGTCTGGGACGCGAGGGAACACTTAACAAGAATGTGGTTCGCTCATTGGGGTTCGCTCTGCAGGAAGTGAAAAATGAATTCATGACCACTTGTTCAGCATTCACGGCCTGTAAGTAGATGATCTGCAGCCTGTATTGACCTAATTGTATTGACCTACATAGTTGTATTGACTTAGTTCTATTTACCTAGTATCTATATTTGTCCAGTTTTTCTTTCAGTTGATGTACATTCTTTGCTATTATCAGCTCAAATATTTAGGATTCATGTAAAAAGAACATTAATAATTGCATTTGTATTCTATAAGTAATATGATGTAAAAAAACATTTTGGCTCTCCTGAATGAGACTTATAATAAATACTTTTTTTTTCCAGCAAACATTAATAATTGCAATTGTATTTGTATTCTAGAAGTAATATTATTATTATTATTTTTTTTTTTTGGCTCCTGAATGATGTATACAATTTTTTTTTTTCCTTCAGCGATGAATAATTTTAAGAAAAGCAGTTCGTTTGTTCATGAAGGCGGAGGTGATTATGACAGTGACTACGGAACGTTTGAAGGAGGTGGATCAGGTCTTGCAAATCAGAATCAGTGAGTATAACAAACAAACATTTATTTTTAGTATATACTTTGCTTTCAATCTCTCTATCTGTTTGTTCTAATAACAACTCCTTATAACTCCTCTCACAACAGAAAGGTCCATCTTATTGTTCTCATTATAATTTCTTTGGATAATATGGAGATAACATTAGCGTCTTTTCCCAAGGTAAATATTTACATGTCAGATAGAATTAAGTTTGCAGAATATCATGCAATATATATCAACTTCGGGAAATTAGTTCAAGCAAAATAGTACCAACCTCAAAATTAGTAGGCTAATCTTATCTCTTTTTATCCATTTTTTGCTTTCTCTCACATTCTGTAAAACTCTATCCTTATATTTCAGTAGTATAAGATGGCAAGTGTTAGGTGCACAGGAGCTGCCTTGTGTAGGTCAATTATTGCATTTTGCAGCCTTATTATGTTCCTATATTGTTATGCTCAGTGTGTATATTGTCCTTCTACACGCACACACACACACACACATACACACACACACACACACACACACACACACACACACACACACACACACACACACACACACACACACACACACACATACACACACTATATCCACTATACTTCTATACCTTTGTGGCATTCTTTGACAAGGACTGGCTGATACTTGCTTCTGCTGTGCTAGGTTAATTCTTCCTCTTGCTCTTCTTCTTCCTGTCATTCTCCTCTTCCTACTACTACTAATACTAATACTACTATTATTAGTATTAATATTAGTAATAATAAACGGTTTATTTATATAAAAAGAAAAGTCATGAACTAAAAATATCCATGAGTGAGGAGTGAATATTCTAGGGTTTAATTAAGTTTACGTGGAGTTCAAGGTGTGTGTGTGTGTGTGTGTGTGTGTGTGCGCGTGTGTGTGAGTGAGTGAGTAATAATTATACATACATGGTTTTCAGGGCATGGACGCAGGAACAGATGCTCTTCCTAGCAGACAACACACAGATGGTTCAGGAGAAGGACCGAGCAGTACAGCAAATCCTACAGTCCACTCTGCAGCTCAACCAGCTGTTCAAAGATGTAGCACAGCTGGTGTCTGAACAGGTGGGTGAAATGATTTCAATTATTATGGCCTGGATTTACTTAGTATACCGAGTTATGAAGTTTGAGTGAACACAATTATCTAGTAAGTGTATGGACTTGGTAATGAGTGATTCACTAATGCTAACTAAGTCCATATAATGTTTGTATGATTCCTAGGGATCACATTGAGATTTACACAGGATTTTGACATTATACAACCCTTTAAATACTTAACTAAAAGTAAGGGTGGAAAGTTAATCTACAGTCAGTTATATACCCTTTTTGATTAATTTTGGGTAACGGTTCTTAACAGGGGACAGTCTTGGACCGGATAGACTTCAACGTGGAGCATGCGTCTATGAAGGTGGAGGAGGGAGCACGTCAACTCAAAAAGGCAGATAAATACCACCGCAAGAACCGCAACATAAAGTGCATCCTAGGCCTATCTGGTACCATCATCATACTAATATTCATACTTGTTCTCGTCAAAGCAAACTGAGTAAGTAATATATGTAAAGGTGTACATAGATATATTTATTTTATATATCCAGCTGTACATAGTCTATTTATTCTAGTGTGCTTATGATCAATACTACTAAATATTTCTGGATTATAGTGTCTTTAAAACTTAGAGAAGAATGAATGGTGATAGTAATGATGTGTACAGTCAGTGTAGTATAAAAAAGAATCACACAAAGTTAAATGACTTAAGAGTGTGTTCAAGTATGATAGATGCATTGGCTGCCCACTAAGATTTATTTATTTATAATTCTTTAATGCTAGAAAAAAAATTAAATTATTATATTACTTTTTATTTGTTACTTTAAATATTTTGGTTATATCTCTTTTTTTTAAATTATCTATTTATGCTAGAGTGTGTAAGGGAAGAAAGAAAAGGAAGAATGAGAGGATATAAATGAATGAGAGAATATAAATGAAAGGTACTGTTAGGAACGGGCATCAAATATAGATAGATAAATAATGTCACTTATGTTTTGTCAAATCACTTGGACTTATCACACCGAGTTCTTATTTTTTGAGCTTAATTATATTGGTATTTCTAAAACATATATTTGTGTGGATAATGTGATTAAATTTCTTGATCATGTTAGGTTCTTATGAAACACCTTCTCTTTGGTTTCTCATTTTATCTCTTTAAATATATATACTGTGAATGTAAGAATAAAAAGAGACTGCAGTGTACTACTATAATAACCTATATCACATTACAAATTTTATTATCAAACATTATCACTACGTTTAAACACTGTAATCTTGTTTTCTGTGCTTACAAACTGGAGTTAATTTTATATATATGTATATAAAAAGGTAGTTGGGAAATATTGAAATATATTAATATCTTATATCACATTACAAACTTGATTTTCAAACATTATCACTACGTTTAAACATTGCTATCTTGTTTTATGTATTTATTAAAAGGTTCTTGGGATGAGCCCAGATACATACTGAGTTTCAGTGTTTGAAAAGAAGCCTTCAATTATAAAAAGGGAAAAAAAAGTGGGAGCATTAAAACATAGTAAACTTCAGTGCAGTGATTTGAATAGCATAGACAGCAAAAGAATGAAACATGTAGCCTAAACCTAATGTATTAAAGTAATTACAGTGGTGCCTCTTGATTCGAACTTAATTGGTTCTTTTCGGCTGTTCGAATTGAGAAAATTCTAATTAGGAAGCAATTTTTACCATTGAAATTAATGTAAAAACAATTAATCCGTTCCAGTGCTTGCTTTGAAGTCTTCAGGTTCAGCATTACTTGAACTGGGAGTTGTAGCTAGTAAATCACTGTGCAGATGCCTAGCCTTTTCACATATTATAGCCTCACTAACACTTTCCTTGTAGTTGTCTTTCATTTATCCAAACTAAAAGTAATTGTTCAACTTTTTCTAAAATTTGAGGCCTTTTATTTGATTTACCAAACAATCTTTTAGCCACATCAGCAGCCTTTATTGTCTGTGCTTCAAAAATGTGCAGATCGTAGACTTGGCCATCCCGTACTGTGAGGCCAGGTCATAAACACGAACTCCTCTCTCATGTTTTTCTATTATTTCCTTCATTTCTATACTATAGCGCGTCAGTTTCCTTCCACCACTTGCACTGTCACTTCACTTTCTTGGGAACCATAATGAGGGCTAATTTCAAGAAAATATGCAAAAATATCAAGCACAACAGAAAGAGGGCTGTTCACAGCGGAGAAGTGCAAGCGAGACTGGCGGGAAGGCGGCGTCGGCCGCCGCGTGTGTTTGTGTTCGGATTACAAGACCGCGTTCGGATTGGAGGACAAAATGTGTTCGCCAAATGTGTTCGGATTGGGAAGTGTTCGAGTCAACGGGTGTTCAAATCAAGAGGTACCACTATGTATTTTTAAAAGAAACCGCTAAAGATTAAATTTTTATTCAAGCTATATAATGGATAGTAGTAGTAGTAGTTTATCGACAACAAAAATAATAATAATGGACGGGCACCACAGTGGGGGTTGGGGGGCTGGGCTTGCCTTTGCCCGGCTGACGTCCTGGGCCCATACTTATAAAGCTAAGACTTCGTCTCAGACGATCCTAAGCATACAAAATGGCGGAAATCGGTCCTAACTATTAGGACAAGGTCCTAAGTCGCGTCCTAAGCTAGGTGCGGCTGCGGGTGCAAATAGTAGCTAGACGCTAGTCTTAAGATGATCAGCTGTGCATCCTAACATTCAACATGGCCGAAGCTGGAGCAGAGCCAGCCTCAACTCATAGATTAATATTGATATATACCTCCAATAAAACGGTGTATATATACTAGGAAGATATTAAGTGGCAGAGAAACGCTGTAGAAATGCTGCTGTAGGAACAAAATTGTATAATAGTGGTGATGAATACCAGAAACAAGGGAGATATAACGGCAGCCTCTAAACTTTTGTTCTTTGAATTTTGATATATACTCCCAAGAAAACAACTGATATGTATGTGGAGGAGATTAAATGGTAAAAAAAAAATGTTGGAGAAATGCTAGTGTAGCCACAAAAAATATATAACCGTAGCAAATAAATAGTTAAGAAGATATACCCAAAGTTTCTTTGGGGTAAAGGAAACATAACATTGGTATACACAAACGATTCTGACACTCATTACCGTCACAAATGAATAGCTGCTAATAAGATATCTCCATCCCCCATCTTGCCCCAATAAACATGAGGACATGTGGGAATGTAAGGGGAATTGAGCGGGTGTGAAAGTGAAATTTTACCCAACCTAACCGGGAGACTGCTCCCAATGGAATCCCTTAAGAAGCATATTTTTTTTCTTTTGTAATAAGGCACTCATTAAAGGCAGGAATAAATTATTATGTTTTTATTATAGACTCAATCAGTATCAGAAATATAATGAAAGAACCAGTATGTGCACTTTGTATTTTGCACTTTAAAGCAACCTAACTTTGTCCAGTGATTCAACAGTCTTGTAAGTTTAAATGAGAAAAAAGTAAAGGATGTTAGCCAAGAATTTGATCAACTTTAAATCAGAATGGAGCTAGAAAGGTTAAACTGTGGTTAGGTTATCTTCATAACCAGTACCCAGCAAACATTGAAGTATCGGACTGATAACGGGAAACGGCGGCCCCAAGGCGGAACATTGGGAAGACGGAAACCAAGCGTTGTGCCGATTCCTATCCGTAATAAATTTCTTACATCGGCCCATTGGTGTTAAAGTGATATTGGGCCAATATTGAACTGTAACTTTTTACAACGCCGGAATGAGAATGGTAATCGAATTTCGGCCCGATGGGGTTATTCATGCATCAATCCAGTCATCATTACAAGCCACTACATTTACTGCAGAATTAAGACAAGTGGTAGAATTATACTGATACTCCCCATAAAAAATATATAAGTTTAGTAAAACAATGAAAAAATATTGTATAATGCATTTTTTCTCCAGAAACACTGCATGGCTCCATTCTGGGTAGCATATTCACGAAGTCTGGAAGGGTATATAGCTTTTTATCGCTTCATAGGTCGCTCTTCTTTCTTCTTTTACTCCCTTAAATATCTTTTTCTTAATAGCCAGCTCTCGGCCAGAAATGTTTTCACGTGGCTCACTATCAAATTATCATTGTTTTTGTCTCCTGTCAATCCCAATGCTGTTCTAATTCCTCTATCTTCCCCCTCCTTTCTCTTATGCCATTCTTCTCTTCCAATAATTCCTGCTATTTGTCTGTCCAACTCTTTTCTTTGTGTCCTGTACATGTCACACTCTATTATATAATGTTCCACTGTTTCCTTCACCTCTCCACATAGTCTGCAGTGTTGCTCATTTATGTCTCGGTTTCTGTCCCTTACTTCTAGCATTCCACTTCTTGCCTTAAATAGCAGTTTACCTGGCCAGTCCCCCTGGCACCACTCTTCTCTGCATATTCTTTCCTTGCCTTTGTACCATTTCAGCGTGCTTTTTCCTTCCATTCCATTCCTCCATTCCTGGTGGCCATTCTCTTCTACTTTATTCTTTATCTCTTTGACTCCCATTTCCTGCCATCCTGCTTCCATTCCTCCTCTAACTTTCCATCTTTCTACTTCTCTCTGCCATTGTGAATTGTTTCTACATGCTTTCTATGCTTGGCTGGTCCATCTACCTTCATTCATTCTTTCTATTTTCTTCATAAAACAAAGCTTCCCTTTTTCGATCCTCTCTTTAAATGAGCTCCACCCCATTTCTCCTCTTAACGCTTCTATGGCTGTACTCTTGGGAGCTCCTAGGCACCACCTCCCCATCGAGTTCTGTATCACCTCAAGTTTTCTTATATCCTCTGCTCTATAGTTAGTTATTTCAGATCCATACAGACAATGTGGCACCGCCATCCCTTTCCATAGACATCTTCCATGTTCATACTTATTAACTTCCTTGCTTCCTGCACTTACGATCATTCCCATCATTTTCCTTGCCTTACTTTCATTACATTTTCTCTGCTCACTGCCTCCAATACCTTTTTTACTTATTTCTATCCTTAGGTAACTAAATCTTTCCACTACTTCAAGGACATTATCCCCCAGCACCCACTGCCCTGCTTCTGCCGTGTTAAATTCCATTTTACATTTCCTACTGCTAAATTTCATCCCCCATTCTCTTCCATACTCATCTGGATCTTCTGCTTTCTCTCCTAAACCCCAATCTCCTGATACCTCTCGCTCACACTTGTTACAGAACCACCAGACGTTTTTTAGTTTCAGGACGGTGTCATTTTTCTGATACACTGATCCTAAACGTACCGCTTGGAACCATTCCCCGCATTTCTGGCAAGATAGCCCTCTACTACTCATCCCTCTCTTTACTTCCCTCTTGCAAACGCTGCAGTCACTGTCACACGTCATTGTGTCAGTTTATAATGAGCCACACGTGAAAACAATAGTCAAATCATGTCGTTGAGCAGCGCGTGGCCTTTCAATGTTTACAATACACACTCATCCTACACATTATCTATATATTTTTTTTATTATGAGTGCATCAGATTTTAAAGAAAGGCAGGCACAATCTGAATTCTTTAAATCTTTACAAGGATAACTACTACAGCTTAATGGAGGCAATGATTTGCATATGGTATGATATGCCTGATAAATAATAATAAATAATAATAATAATAATAATAATAGTAATAATGATAATAATAATAACAATAATAATAAAGAACTTGGTAAAAATTTAGCAGATAGCCATCTAGCCTACATAAGTTCATCTACATCTACAGTATATACTGTATCCACTACTTTACCTAACTTACTGTTAGGAGCATTTCTAACCCCATACTGGCCAGTCAGGAAGCATTTATAAAATAGACCCCAAACCAACCTAACCTGCCCTAACCTAACCAGACCTAACCTAACCGAATCTAACTGGTGGATCCCAAGAAATCATTTCTGACTGGCCAATATGAGGTTAGAAATGCTCCTAATAATGAAATATGAACCATCAAGTTTATTAAAATCACCGATAGTGTATTGGCTGAAACTGCAATAATAGTTACTGAAACTTGGCTCACAGGTGATTTACTTGCCAACTCCTTGGGAGTGCCATCCCTTGTATACATAGACCAAAATTTACTTACCCAGTATAAGTTTTCTTCACTCCTTTATGCTTGACGCCGTGGTGACATATCAGCAACTATAACAGTGAAGTAGCTTTCTGCAGCCAACAGGAAACAACTTGTAGGAGTTGAAGCATGACTCATTTGGTGAGTCATACAGAAGACGCCTTTCCATTGCTGCCTGTGATCTTACTTTAGTTCGTAGTTTAATGCAGTCTTCTTCTTGATGAATTCCGACATTGTGAAAATCATCACCATCAAAATACAGACATTCAGAGCTCAACCATTCTTCTTCTTCTTCTTCTTGGGAATTTGATGGGGACGTGCAGGCTGTGGTGCCACAGCCTCTAGTGCCCCAAAAGTGCAGGTTGCAGATGAATGAGTGGATCAGATCCTTTTGAGTTGACCTGTCCTTTGGAGGAAGGTCCTGGTGTGTTTGAGTACTTTGAAGGCCAGGCCAGGATCTTGAGAGCCACCTAAGATGTCTGTTATTGTTGGTCTGCGGATGTGGAGAGACGACAGTGAGTGAAGGAGTGCCATGCGGTGGGAGTGGTGACGAGAACAGTGAAGTAGGAGGTGTTCTGGGGTGTCTGGTTGTGTAGGGCACCAAGGGCAGTGGGGGTCATCAGTCATGCCCAGCTTGTGTAGGTGGGAGTTTAGGCGGCTGTGTCCAATTCTGAGTCTGGTGACGGCAGTGTCAAGGGCACGGCTGGGAGAGTAGGTCCACCAGTGGTGTCGTGTGTCTTCTTCTTCTTCTTCTTGGGAATTTGATGGGGCCGTGCAGGCTGTGGTGCCACAGCCTCTAGTGCCCCAAAAGTGCAGGTTGCAGATGAATGAGTTGCGGCTGAGAGAGGTAGGTCTGCACTCTACCGTGGTTCTAGCGCGTCTCGGTGTCGTGTGTCTTGTCTAATGCGTCAACCATTCCATATTGGTTTGAATATTCCCTCGCAATTGTTGTTGTTCTGTGAAGGAACTCTCGGCTCGCCGAATTGTCATACTCATATTTTTCTATAGTCAATTTAGTGTTTTAAAAAGAGAGTGTATATGGGTTCAGTTTATTGTTACCATATTATAGGTTATAGGATATGTGAAATATATATAAAAATAATTATTTTGTGGATATAGAAATTAATAGGTGTCCGTAAAACAATGATAGAAAATAAGAATTATTGTCTTGGTATTATTGGAACCGACTGTTATTGTTACGGTGATAATTAATTCTTTACCATTATTAACCACTTATATAATACAAAAACAGTCATACATGTTGTATTTCATCTGAAGATATTGGCATTAGGCAACATGGACATTTAAATTAAGTGAGACGGAGCAAATACAATAATAATAATAATAATAAAATCTTACTTCTCAGCAAGGTAGAAAAGAAGAAAAATAAATAGTAAGAATGGAAAAGAAATATGGAAGGTTTCAATGTAGAAAGTTGTATATTTCAAGATAAAACTGATATTAAATGATATAAAATAACTTTTAGGCTCGACAAACGCGGATCTTGGCGGAAAAACTGACACTTTAAATGTAAACAAGGGACTAGGGAGTGAGTGGCGGGTGCTTGTGTTCGTTTACTTACTTAGTTTGTTTACTTTATAGAATTTCTTCCTCTGAGAGCTCAACTAAGATGAGCCTCCGTTTAGCGACAGATTTACGTTAAGAAGGAAGCCTCTGTATGCAGGGGTGATCTTGCAGCTGACCTTAATGATAATCAAGGTGAGCTTCCTCTTCTTCTTCTTCTTCTTGAGGTGAAGATCACCACGGCCAACTTGAGAGCCCGCCGCCTCTGCACTGTCCTCCACTCCTTAGATATTTTATCTGGTCAGGCAGGGAGTTGCTGGTTGCCCCCCTGGGAGTGGCTGTGTGCAGGATGGGAGGTTCATCCCGGATGCCCTGCAGATACTTATCTAACCTTTTCTTAAAGGTGTCGGTGGTGCAGGATGTGGTGTCCCTGATGTCCCTTGGAAAAGTGTTGAATAGTCTTGGGCCCTCATACATGAAGCTGGTGCTCACGATGGTCTTCATTCGTTGGCCCCTTGCCTCAACTGTCCTCCTGTAGCATGTTTGGCCAAATCTTGAGTGTCTCTGGCTAGTAATTCCCCCCTCGGTTTGGTACGTGGAATTTGGGACCTGACCTTCCAGAATCTTCCACACATATATTATCATGTACCTTTCCCGTCGCCTTTGAAGGGAGTACAGTCCGAGAGTCTTCAGTCTTTCCCAGTAGTTTCCTGGGGAGTGGAGCTTTCTGGTGAACACCCTCTGTACCTGTTCCAGCTCTTTTATTTCCTCCAGCTTGTATGGAGACCAAAGTTGGCAAAGGTACTACAGTCTGGATAAAACGAGAGACTTCCACAGTGGGAGTAGATGGGCAGGCTCCCTTGTGTGGAATGTGCGAAAGATCCATCCTGACATCCGGTTTGCTGTCCTCACTGTGTTCTCAATGTGGGTCTTGTATGTGAAGTCATTGCTGACCCACACACCGAGATCCCGAAGAGACTCCTCTTCCTCAATTTTTGTCTTCCCAGTCTGATAGTTGTTAATTCTTGAGGTTCTCATTTTTACCATACCTGAGAACTTTGAATTTTTAACTGTTGAACGTCTCATGTTGTTTTCTGTCGCCCAATCAAAAATTTTGTTCATGTCAGACTGGAGCAACCCTGCATCTCCTGATGACTTTATTTCCTTGCTGATTCTTGTATCATCAGCAAATGATGACACATTAGAGGAGGTGATATTTTTATCTATGTCACCGATCATTATAAGGAAAAGCAGTGGTCCTAGCACAGAACCTTGTGGGACACCACTTTTTACCTCCCAGCTGTTGGATCTTTCACCATCCACACATACTGCTTGTGTTCGACCACTCAGGAAGCTGTGAAGCCACACTCCAAGTTTACCATCAATCCCCAGGTTCTTGAGTTTGTGGAGGAGGATGCCGTGATCCACCTTATCGAAGGCCTTAGCGAAGTCTACGTAGATCATGTCTACATTGTTACCCTGGCTGACTTTACTAAGGATAAATTCTTGGTGTTCCAGCAGCTGAGACAGGCATGATCTTCCCGGTCGGAACCCGTGCTGGTGATGTGTATATAACCTGAACTTAGTGGCATAAACAACGTTGTATAAAACAGCATGTTCCTGTCAATCAGTCAGTCATCTATCCATATGGCATCACCAGTAACATTATTATTATTTTGCATGAGAGATTCACCGACTCTTTATAACACTATGATTATATTTAAACCACAATGTAAAACCATACTCCAGTAACAAATGTTTATGAGTGTGATCGATGTAGCTATATCAAACAGCTTTCGCTGTGAAGTGTTGCAAGGCTCCTATATGTGTGCGAGGCAGCTTGGAATAAGGACAAAAGGAATAGTTACTTGACCTAGCTTAAGGAAATATTATCAAGATTGGATTTATTTCTTCAGCTTAAGGTCAACGCAATTTTTTTTCAATGTTAACGCATTTTTTTTTCAATGCCAATGCAAATGAAGATATTCCTGATTATTACACTTGTTTTTTCCTCTGCAGGTTGGGACAGAACGCACACACACACACATATATACACACGTACAAAACAGAGACAAGAAGAAGAGGAATGACCTAACGATGACCTAAATCAATGGCAATGAAAGAAGTGATGTGTCTTGTTAACAGGGATATACAAAACAAAACAATGAGGGACTACACTTTTATAACAACAGTGACATTTATAACAAACTAACACACAAAGTCTCTAATTAAACACTGTCACCAAGATGAGTGGAGAGCAGCTGGTGAAACAACTGCAGCTGCTTGGTGCACCAGGATCCAAGCAGCTGGTGGGAGAGACTTATGATTGGCTGTTTATGAAGGGTGAGGGTGACCCATTGGCTACCTTCCTGCAGTGGTTCATGGACAATATCACACCCAACAATGTGCTGACAGAGGAGGAGCTGAGAGAGTATGTGTTGAGTGTATTTATTGACCTAGTTGTATTTACCTAGTTGTAGTATACATGGCCTACACTCGTGTGGTCCTGTCTTTGTATCTATATTTGTTAAGTTTTTCCTTCAATTGATGTACATTCTTTGCCATTATCACCTCTTTCTTCAGTCCATTATAAGTATCTATATTTCTTTGGGGAAAACTGTACTTTTTTTGTATCATTCAAGCAAATTCCTCTTTTCTATTTTTTCTTGTGTCCTCTCAAATTTTTAGCCTCGTGTGGTCCTGTCTCTGTATCTATATTTATCTAGTTTTTCCTTCAGTTTATGTACATTCTTTGCCATTATCACTTCGTCCTTCACTTCATTTCATGTATGTGTGTGTGTGTGTGTGTGTGTGTGTGTGTGTGTGTGTAGTTATAGACAACTTACCTTTGTGTGGTCAGGTTTGAAGCACTGGAGGCTGGTGGTGAGGTGATGAGTGCCACACAGCTGCAGGAGATGGAGGGAACACTGTCTGCCATCCCCTCCCTCCCCGGGGCATCAGATCACCTCCTGGAGGAGCCGCTGCCTTCACCTGAGGACATCAACGCCTTGCAACATGAACTAGAAGTCTTGATGCTGAGGAAGAACATGATCAAGTAAGGTTAAAGAGTGTTACATGTTGTAGTATTGAAAGAAAGTCAGTTTATATTATTGTTAGTGTTGTTTACAGAAAGTTTCATCAAATTTGATATATTGCTAGTGACTCCCTCACTCTGCTTTCTTCATTGTAGTGGAAAGTACTACGAAGATTATATAATGTTTTATTTCATTTATTTATTTTGAATAACATGCTGTTTAGCTGGTTATAAACTATAATTCTGTCCTTGTGGCTATCCATCCATTCATGTTTTGTAGAGAGACATGAGAGGTGTAGCATTAGTGGGAGGTGGTCACATCGGTGAGGTCGACAATGAAACACCACAACTCTGATCGTTTCTTTACTTATTCGATGAGACAGAATCAGAGCTTCCCCAAGGGAGTTTTAAAAGAAGACTAGATGGTTTTATGGATAGGGATGAGAGTTAGTTGTCTGTAATAGGGGAGTAATCGAGTAACAGGAACTACCTAGTGCAGGTCTCCGGACCTTTTGTAGCTTCCTTATATTCTTATGTTAATGCATTTCATTACCATTTATTAGTGTAATGCTTCCTTCTTAACCATCAAAATAAATCTGATAGGTCTTCCAATTCTGGCACCATCTTAGTTGCAATTCTCTGTGCATATTCTTTCTTTATGTATTTCTTTCAGATTTCTAGCCTCTCCTTTTTTTCATGTGTGTGTGTGTGTGTCTGCCTTTCAGCGCACACAAAATGGAGCTTCTGAGTGAGACGTATCAGCTCAACCAGCGCGTGACTAAGGCCCAGGGTGAGCTGTGGAACCAAGTGGAAAGTGTATCAAGTACTAGTTACCACTTCCAGAAGGCACAGCACAACCTGGCAAGGATGCTGGACACTCATCTCAACACCTTCCATAACTTTCATCATGCTGTACGTGGTGGTGGTGGTGGTAGATTGTGTAAACTTCATTGTATTTACTTAGTGTGTGTATGTGTGTGTGTGTGTGATCAAGCTGTAGGTGGTGGTGGTGCTTGTAGATTGTGTGCTCATTGTATTTACCTAGTGTTAATGGTGATAAATGATTCAATTTTGACCAATTATCAACTTTTCTTCTATATTTTCTAACGAGTAATTCTGTTTTGATAAATGGTCAACTTATTCCCATTATAAATCTTTCTTCTTAATTTTCTGACGGAGAGAGATCAACTTTTATTCTTTATTTTCTGACCGAGTAATTGTGGTGTAATAAATAACAAATTATACCAATTATCAACTTTTATTTATTTATTGTGTATTGACAGGCAGAGGATGAAGCTGTAATGTTGTCTCAGGTTGACCTTGAGGCTTGGCAGCAAGAGGAGGACAAATTCACCAACTTGCTCACTACATACATACAAAAGCAATTCAAAGAGGTGAGAGAGGGAGAGAGAGAGGTGTTTCAATGTTTTTGTTTCCTCCAGGTTGTTCATGAATTTATGTATTGTGATTAAGTCTTCTCTTTCTCTTTTTGCTTTCAGTGTTGTTAGATGCATTTCTTTTAATCTTTCCTCATATGTTAGGTCTTCCAAATCTGGCACGATCTTAGTTGCAATTCTCTGTATTCTTTCTAATTTCAACACATGCTTTTTCTTGTGCGGGGACCATATTACTTCTGTGTATTCCAGTTTTGGTCTGATCATTGTAGTTATAATTTTTCTCATCATATCTTTATCTAGCAAATGAAAAGCTATTCGTGTGTGTGTGTGTGTGTGTGTATGTATCGTTATCATTATTATAGAGCAAACACACACATTTATATATCCATGAAAAGACTGATATATGACCACTGATCCCCTTGTGTGTGTGTGTGTGTCCCGCAGGGTGTGGGCGTGGTGGCAGGTATAGAAGACTGCTCCCAGTACGTGCTGCTGGACATCAACAAGCTGGAACTGTCCTTGGTGCGTGGCGCTGGCCAGGAACAATACTCTAGGAATGTTACAGAACTTAGGCGGCTTAATGCTCTGTAAGTAATAATAGTAATAGTAATGATAATTATGATGATAATTGAGTGAGTGTGTTTATTTTTATCTTATACTGGTAAAGGAAGGGTAATTGTAAGGTTTATTTTAGTGTTTTATTCAAGAATTTAAAATAAAGAAGTTAGGTTGGGTAATAGTAGATATGGAGACAGACGATAACAATAACAGAAATAATAATAATAACAATAATAGTAATAATAGAGAAATATAATACTTACAATACATTCTTCAGACTGCCCCAGACTGAGGAGTGGAAGTTGTGTGGGTTGGTGTTGCAGGAACGCAGGAAGGCACAGGTGATGGAAGCTGAAAGACTGTTAGCAGCGCTGCACCAAGGTCACCTGCCCTCACAACTTACTGTGTTAAGGTCTGACTACACATGTACCTAACCAATGGGAGGGTGTGGACTTTTTTTTTTGTCAAGACACCTCTAATGTTAACTGGACCTCCACCCCTTGCCTCTATCTCTCCTACTGTCCTCTTTACAGAGTCTGGCGAAAAGCAGCAATTTTTTTTTGGTATGTAATTTTGTTGTCCCACAGCCAGTACCATTTAAATGTTATAAAAAAAAAAAAAAAAAAGTTTCCTATTCAGGTTTATGGAAATTTTCTGTGGTGGAACAATGTTGTGTTTGTCTAAATTTGTTGAGCTCCCACCAAATAAGAAGTCAAATGTGTCTGCAAAACACTTACCGTATTTTACAGCTTACAAGACGCACTTTTTCTCCTAAAAATTACCATGTAAAATACTTGTGTGTCTTCCAAGACGAATGTTGTTGTATTGGCTCGCCCGATAGGGACGTGGATTTGTATGATGTCATTACATTATGAGGTTAACTTAAGTAACTATTCAATTCAGCCTTTTATATGATATAACCTCAGTACTTACTTGTTACAAGTATTTCCAATACCATAAACCTTCCTGGAGCCAAGCCACAAGCACAAATGTGAGCCATACGTCTGTTGTTTATTGTGCCAGCTGGTGGCGGTGGGAGCCATTCCGCTCTTGATCTTTACGGTACAGGTGTGTAACCAAGAGTAACAGGTGGCTTATTTCCATAGACCAGCAAGCCTTTTGATCGGATGCGTTTGGATCTGCTGTGTTGATGTGTTGTCTCCTATGCTCGAAGCATAAGGTTTGCTCACACTTTTTTTTTTCCTCAAAATTTCTCTCCAATATTAGGGTGCGTCTTCCAAGATGCAGCATCTTGTAAGCCGTAAAATACGGTAGCTATGCACTGAAAAAGAAACATATTGCATTTAATATTCCATCTAATGTAACTTCAGCATAAGTATGTATTTATTGATTTAATATTTTCACCATCATATCGTATCTGTATCAGTCATATTTAGTGATGTATGTACACAAAAATATATAGATTAACCTCGCGTACCAGTGTTTGACGTAAGATTATCACCATCCTTGTGTGTGTGCTTGACAGGCAACAAACCCGAGAGGCTTCAGACTCCCTCACAGTGGTTGAGAAAGAGTTCCGTCAGCAGCAGCAGGCAATGAAGGCAGTGTTAGCTGAGGTGACAGAGTTGGAGAGTACCAACACAATCTCAGGCGACTATGAACTCAAACTGCAACGACAAGGATACTTCATCACCAAACAAACCAGGGTAACTCAATACATTATTATCATAATTTTATTTTATTATTTATTTATTTTATTTGCAAAGGAATCTCGGTATGCGTCCTTAATCCGTTGCAGATCCCTGGACTTATACGTCCATGCATCTGTGTGTGTGTAAGACTACATGCACATGTACCTTACCATCCAAACATTGATGTATTGATGTTTATGCATACAGGGGATAAAGCACCTAGTGTGTGTGTGTGTGTGTGTATTTTCACTGTACAGTCTGCTGCTGGTCTCTCTCAAGACAGCCGGCCGTCCCCCTATGGAAAGACCTCAGAGCTCATACTGACCAATCTTTGGGTTGGATCGAGACCACTCACACACAACACACCGAGATAGCGAGATCACAACTCCTCGACTTACATCCCGTACCTACTCACTGCTAGGTGAACAGGGACTACACGTGAAAGGAGACACACCCAAATAATCTCTGTCCGCCTAGGGGATAGAACCCTGGCCCCCTCGGTTGTGAGACGAGTGCGCTATCCACTATGCTAGCGGACCGTGTGTGTGTGTGTGTGTGTGTGTGTGTGTGTGTGTGTGTGTGTGTGTGTGTGTGTGTGTGTGTGTAGCCAAACATTGATGTATTGATGTTTGCAGGTAATGGAACAGCTGGTATCACAGGCTGCTCGCTATAACTGGCTCATCATTGCACTGCAAACAGAGGGTCACCGAGCTGCTAACATGCTGGAGGTTCTCAAGACAGTCAACACCAGAATGACTGACAGAGACACTAGCTATAAAGACAGAATGGTAATGAGATGGGCGGGATAATTAAAAAGTTCTGAGTCTAGTTTAATTAAGTATTATGTGAATGACAGACAGAAACACTAGCTATAAGGAGAGAATGGTAATTAGCTTATGTTTGTGTGGGAATATAAAAAGTTCCAAGTCTAGTTTAATATCATGTAGTAATAATAATAATGATAATCGGTTTGATAAGAATGTATTGTGTGGATGACTGATAGATATGTTGAGATGGACATGAGTGGTATAAAGTTTTGTTACTTAGGTGTAGATATTAATGCAGTAAAGTCACTATAGACCAGAGAGAGAAAGAAGGGTTTTTTCATGAAAGTGAATTTTTAAATTTATTTATTTATTATTCATGCAAGTGTTTGTCCTCATTACAGGTGCATCTTGAAGATATGATTAAAAAGAATGAGGAGGACAAAGCATCAGGTGTGCTCCCCTCTCCCCTGTACACACTATCCTGCCTCTTACCACTACGAGGACAAGACAGGCCAAGGGCAGGCAGCAGCAGGGAGGAGGTGCTGCTAAAACAAGTAGATGACCTGTTGGCGGGTGTAAGTGGGGTACAGGAGCAGGTCAACACCATTACAAGTCCACAGTTCTCTTGCCTCACCCAGATGTAAGTGTATTTCTATTGTGTTACAAGACACTTATACTTGAATTTAAATGGTTTTCAATTGCCACACATTTCTGGTTCAAATTTATAATTGTTACTTACCCGATATTTGATGTGGCATTCATAATTATGCCTGGAGATCGATATCTATCTATCTATGTAAGCGGCATTCATTCCGCTAGCATCCTCAGGTGTGGGACAAGGCGTACATGCATACACCCATACGTACACAGACCCTTGCATACATACACACAACCTTGCATACATACACAGACCCTTACATACATACACACAACCTTGTATATATACACATACCCTTGCATGCATACACACATATACACTGTCGCCTCTTAACCCTTAGGCTCTTGGAGGAGAGATGGAGAAATAATGAGGAGAGATAGAGAAATAATGAGGAGGAGAGATGGAGAAATAATAAGGAGGATAGAGGGAGAGAAGGTAGGTAAGAAATGGAGGGAAGGACAGATGAGAGGAGAGAAGATAGGTAAGAAATGAGAGATGAGAAGGAGAGAGGGAGGAGGTATACTTAGATTAAATTGATTCAAGGCTGAGTATCTGTGAAGCTCTTGAGGCTAGGAGAGAGGAGGAGAGAGGGAGCGAGTACTTATATTAAATGAATTCCAGGCTGAGTATCTGTGGAGCCCTTGAAGCCAGTCTGTTTGGCACCGCTGGCAGCCTTCAAACACTGCCCCTTGCCTGGCTGGAAGCTCCCCTCGCACACCGATGTACTGCTGCTGAACAAAACGTGTGGGAATTTAAACAGAAACTTGTTAACATTATTTCACAGTATGAGAAAAAGAAAAAGGTATGTATGTTCAATTTTGTTGCTATTTTTACATTTTTTTAACGTATTTTTGTTTAAAAAAAATCTTGGGTAAAGGGAGTTCTAGAGGCCACAGGAGTCATCATAGATATAGACATACAATATATATATATATATATATGTATATGTATATGTATATATATATATATATATATATATATATATATATATATATATATATATATATATATATATATATATATATATATATATATATATATATGTATGTATGTATGTATGTATATATATATATATATATATATATATATATATATATATATATATATATATATATATATATATATATATATATGTATATATATTTTATATATATATATATATATATATATATATATATATATATATATATATATATATATATATATATATATATATATATATATATATATATATATATATATATATATATATATATATATATATATACATTAAAAGGGTACTGGCTAAGGGATAACAAAAATACGTTAAAAAAAGTCCCGCAAGGTTAACTAGCTAATGATGACTGCTTTTCTTCTTCCACAGATTATCCAGATCGACCCTTCAGTAAGTCTTGATTTGAGGAAATGGATAGCTGATGTCTCAAGAAAATTTAGTTAAAAGAAATTACACTTATTAAAGAACTGGACTCATTGATATTACCAAACAAAGTATGTACTGATGTTTTAACTTTGTGTTGATCAATTTGTAATATCTGCAATTTATTAATCTATATGTGTATTGAGTTTTACATTGATCCGATCCCATACATGACAATTTTAAGCACATGTTAGAATGAGAGTGTGTAATGGAGTTTGTTAATGCTGCATTAACAAACTCCATTACGCACTCTCATTCTAACATGTGCTTAAAATTGTGTGTGTGTGTATGTTATGCATTATTAATAATAATGCATAACACACACGCACACACACGTTAAACAACATTGATTATTAAATTAAGTAGCAGTAGCAAGAAACGGTACATAAGATGGGTTTTTCAGCTCCGTCCGTATCAAGGATTATATACAAGGAGTATATAATCCTTGGTCCCTGTTAAAGATTACATACATGTATATAATCGTTGGTGCAATAGTGTATAGGTATTGAGATACAAGGTAAATTCATGATAAAGGATGGCACCAATACCGGTAATAGTCGGTTTCCTTAATTTATCGGTATCGGTTTTTATATGGCAAAAATCATTCATCTTAAATCTCAGAAAATACTTAACCCTACATCCGTATAGCGTTGAGTCCCCTAAATTGGTGGCGTCAGCCATTTTTGTATTCAATTGCTTTTGCATAATTGATTGTTACCCTAAAATGTAAAAAAATATATATATATATATATATATATATATATATATATATATATATATATATATATATATATCACGAAAATAAGGAAAATAACAATATTTAATGTATAATTTGAAAAAAATATCCAGTGTTGAAAAACCATAATATGTAATATTAACCAGGGCTCAAAAACCATAATGCTTAACATTATTTGATACCGGACAATAATTTTGGTATTTCGGTATACATCCTCAATTAAGTACATAACTTGTGGTCCGTGTGTGTGGTCAGGGCCGGTGTGTGTGTCTGATGGTGTGCGTTACTGTGTGTTACGGTGTGTAATTGTGACCTCTGTAGCAGCAGCAGTAATAGTAGTGTTAGTACAGCCCACGACCCTCGCCTACCAGGTAAGTAATGTTGGTAAAATTTTACAACTTCACTATAATGGCGTTTGTTTATGTCTGTGTCTCACCTCTGCTCCTCGTCCAACTCCCTACTTTTGGTTATAGAGAACATTTGATAGCTTCTATATTAATGTAACCTAACCAAACAAACGGTTAAACTGGAGAATAGGTCCGTGTCACGTGCAAACACGAAACTCGCATATCATGTAGAAGACTCGGTAGTGGTGACGTAAACGTAAAAAAAAAGAGGTGCTCACTTCTAGTGTGGCCGTAATAGCACTCAAAGTGTGGCAAAATTCAACAGTTTCTAAGTCCAGCGAGCTCTACACCAGTCAAAACAAAACATTGAAATAATTATCTTTTGTTTATGACTGAGATTTGTGGGTAACGGCATAAAAGGATTTCATGATATCTATAGAACTGAACCGTCCAATCGCACTGCCATTCTTGCCACTACCAATTAGATCTTTCCATGCTAGGTTCAGTTACACTTTTCATTTGTTTTAGGGACAGGTCAGGTGTTCCTATACAGGCTCATGTCAGTTGTTGATATGGCTATCAACGCAGTAGACGTGACGAAAATCTTCCCGTTTCTTGTGAAGGATGTTATTTGTCCTATGGTGATTTTTGTGGAACATATTTAAAGGACTGTGAAGGGTTACTCAAACTGTTAATGAGACATGGTTTAGTGCCTGAAAAGAAACTTCACGTCTTTCTGAACAAAGCCGCTAAACTCTACCCACCTCCATCGCTTTAACGATAACCACACCACACAGGTAAGTCATAATGGTATAATTTTGGAGGTCCTTTGTTAGGTTAGATTAATGTCCTAGCGGGGATTCCAGGAAGGGCGCAGCCTCTTCTGCTAGGTTAGGTTAGGTTAGTTTATGGTTAGCTTAGCTTAGGTTAGGTTAGCAGGGTGGGTGCGTCCCCCCCCTGCTAGATTAGGTTAGGTTAGGAAATTTCGAAATTTTTGAAGGTCCATATTTCGTTTATTTTTCATCCCCCCAAAAAAACCCCAATTCCCCAGGATACCCCAAGCTTGTTTGAAAGGATAGGGGGGGTTGGTGGGGAATCGGGATGGCGGACTTATTATCCAGAATTACCATAATTATACCTTAATTATGCCGTGTAATGGCGGTAATTGTATATAAATTAACCTGCAACTTACTTACTTAGTCGAATCTAGAGGGTCTTCCTCACAGCTGTGGTGGTCCACCGCTGCTGCCGGTCCGGGAGTCCTCCTTCAGGAGAGCCATCTGGTCGAGCACAGAGTTAGAGGCTGCCCTGCAGTGAGCCATGTAGCCTGAGACAGGAGGCTCATCTGACAGCGTTTGCAGGAAGTTGTCCAGGTTCTTTTTAAATCTGGTGACCGAGCAGCCAGTGGTCTTTCAATCATCATTTTCTACTTGTACATCTCATTACAGCCACCCATTGACCTATTTCAACCTTTAATTAATGGTTAAGATATATATAATTACCTTAATGAAGCAGTGTAATGGCGTTAATGATGTATATTTAACCTTCTGTCCCAGTGTTGTTGTTGTGTCATGGCCGATGTAAACAAGAAAACAGTCCCGCCTTTCAAGACGGGAACCCAGGACTGTTCGTTATATTTTATTATACCTGATTGTTTAAGAAAATCTAATGAATAATATAATAATAATAAATGATGAATAATGTTAATGGTTTAAAAAAATGAAAAAAGTAGTATTCGATGACGTATATATAAAACGAAAATCTGAAAATTTATTACACGTCGTGAAGCAGTTATATATACTTTAAAGAATAGATTAAGATACCTAACGAGATTCTACATAACAATTTTTTATATTGAAATCACATTAACCGCATGAAAAAAAAAAATAGAAAATATACCAATTAAAATTGCAAAAATAGAAACGAAACATTAATAATCTAGTTAAGCCAATGTAAACCATAGATTAAGATATAAAGAATTATTCAGACACACAATGAATGATAATAAAACCGTACAAGCTGAAAAAACTACGAAAATATCAAAAAATTAGAAAAAACAACATCCCTATATCTCAACTAATATAAACCTTAGAATACTATTAATTATATAAAATAAACACAAAAAAATAACAAATTCAATGAACCCAACGCTATACGGAAGTAAGGTAAAGTATTGCCGAAAATTGCAAAAAATACATTAACATTACAATATATAAACAAACATACCCAATACACCATAATTTAACATAAACAAGCCTTACAGCACCCTAAATTAAGATATATTAATATTAAACAAACCGTATACAATCCATAGAACATAAAAAAAAGGGAAAATAAGTCCAAAATTCTATAGAGGGATGGCCGTTGTAAGGGCGACCGACCATCAACTGAACAGGAAACAAGAAGAATCAAAACAACGACCAGTTGGTAAGAATTACATGTCAAATATTACCCTTTACACCTACAATTCACACCTTTTTCCCGCGCTTTTCACACCCTATATAGCAGTATGAATAACCAGGATGAATTAGACGTCCATGGAGGTTTAATAACGTTAAAATAAGTGAGTTTAAATATTGCTTCCTATCAAAATGGCTATCATTATTATTATTTTATTTATTTGTTACACGTATGCTGGAATGGTTTTGTTTATGGCTAACTTTCCTCTTTAGTTATGGTGGGGTGTTAATTACGGGTGTTGTGATTTGATTAATGTTGTGAACGGTGATGAAGCTGTGTAGGGGATGACAACGGGGTACGGCTGCCGTATCTATAAGCACTTTGTTTTATATTTGATTACCCAAAAGTTAGGCACGTGCCGTATCTATAGGCGAGCACTTACAGGTATTGATATTTTTTTGACTGAACACGCACCCCAATCTCACCCACGCCTACACCAACACCACTCACGCCATCTCCACCCACGCCCAGCTGACCCTCATCCACCCCAACCACACCCACGCCCACCCCATCCCATTTGGTTAAATAATTAATGTTACTAATAATTCAACAAAAAAATACAATATCCATAATTATAATCCATAAATGTAATTCTTACGCTAAACTATAATTTATTTTTTGTGTGTGGGTTGTATAGATTAATATTTAAAAAAAAAAAAGTTAGGTTAGGTTAGATTAGATTAGGTTAGGTTAGGTTAGATTAGGTTAGGTTAGATTAGATTAGATTGGGTTAGGTTAGGTTAGATTAGGTTATCATTATGTACAAGGAAGAGAAATGGTTTGGAAACGAGGAAATAAAAAATAAAATCAATAATTAAATAAATTAATCTCCACAGAAATTTATTTCTCTTGATTAAAATTTACTATGAATTGTGGGCATAATAGATCACAAAAAATCACTTCCTAGATAATGTATTTAGTTAATCTTTAATTTAATGTATTAACGACCAAAAATTCAACCATTAATATACCGTAACTATTATTAATATTATTCCATCTTCTTCCTTCCTTCAAAATAACAATTGTGGAGTTTAATTAGGTCTATCAGATGCTGCAATGATATTTCCAATATCTCTAATAGCTTCCGAGAAAATTAGAATGAAATCTATTTTTTGGAAAAAATATACGGTTTAATTTTACTGCATATATATTATACATAGAACAAATATTCATCATGAAATTTGTAGAGTTTAATTAGGTCTATCAGATGCTGCAATGATATTTCCAATATCTCTAATAGCATCCGAGAAAATTAGAACAAAATCAATTTTTTGAAAAAAGATACGATTTAATTTTACTGCGTATATATTATTTATAGAACAAATATTCATTATGACAGTTGTAGAGTTTAATTAGGTCTATCAGATGCTGCAATGATATTTCCAATATCTCTAATAGCTTCCGAGAAAATTAGAATGAAATCAATGTTTTGGAAAAAAGATACGGTTTAATTATACTACGTAATTATTATACATAGAACAAATATTCATTATGACAGTTGTAGAGTTTAATTAGGTCTATCAGAAATTGCAATGATATTTCCAATATCTCCAATAGCTTCCGAGAAAATTAGAACGAAATATATTTTTTGGAAAAAAAATACGGTTTAGTTTTACTGCGTAATTATTATACATAGAACAAATATTCATTATGACAGTTTTAGAGTTTAATTAGGTCTATCAGATATTGCAATGATATTTCCAATATCTCTAATAGCTTTTGAGGAAATGTATGTTTTGGAAAAAAATACGGTTCTATTTTACTGCGTAATTATTAGTCATAGAACAAATATTCAAAATGACAGTTGTAGAGTTTACTTAGGTCTATCATATGCTGTAATGATATTTCCAATATCTCTAATAGCTTCTGAGAAAATTAGAACGAAATCTATTTTTTGGAGAAAAAAAAAAAGGGTTTTATTTTACAGCGTAATTATTATACATAGAACAAATATTCATTATGACAGTTGTAGAGTTTAATTAGGTCTATCAGATGCTGCAATGATATTTCCAATATCTCTAATAGCTTCCGAGAAAATTAGAATGAAATCTATTTTTTTTTAAAAAGATACGGTTTAATTTATTTGACTGCGTAATTATTATACATAGAACAAATATTCATTATGACAGTTGTAGAGTTTAATTAGGTCTATCAGATGCTGCAATGATATATCCAATATCTCTAATAGCTTCCGAGAAAATTAGGAGGAAATGTATATTTTGGAAAAAAAATACGGTTCTATTTTACTGCGTAATTATTAGTCATAGACAAAATATTCAAAATGACAGTTGTAATGTTTAATTAGGTCTATCAGATGCTGCAATATTATTTCCAATATCTCTAATAGCTTTTGAGAAAATTAGAACGAAATCTATTTTTTGAAAAAAGATATGGTTTAATTTTACTGCGTAATTATTATACATAGAACAAATATTCATTATGACAGTTTTAGAGTTTATTTAGGTCTATCAGATGCTGCAATGATATTTCCAATATCTCTAATAGCTTCCGAGAAAATTAGAATGAAATCTATTTTTTGGAAAAATGATATGGTTTAATTTTACTGCGTAATTATTATACATAGAACAAATATTCATTATGACAGTTGTAGAGTTTAATTAGGTCTATCAGATGCTGGAATGATATTTCCAATATCTCTAATAGCTTCCGAGAAAATTAGAACGAAATCTATTTTTTTGAAAAAATATATGGTTTAATTTTACTGGGTAATTATTATACGTAGAACAAATATTCATTATGACAGTTGTAGAGTTTAATTTGGTCTATCAGATGCTGTAATGATATTTCCAATATCTCTAATAGCTGCTGAGAAAATTAGAACAAAATCAATTTTTTGGAAAAAAAATATATGGTTTAATTTGACTGCGTAATTGTTATATATAGAACAGATCATAGACTACGAACAGATATATATATTTTTCCTTTCCCTCAGTGTGTGTGTGTGTGTGTGTGTGTGTGTGTGTGTGTGTGTGTGTGTGTGTGCGTGCGCGTGCGTGCGTGCATATGTGTATTGTTACATAAAAAATATAGTGTTAGTCAACAATTTGTTACTTCATGATATTTCTGTTTTCCAGTGAATTCTGTGAGTGGAAGCAGCAGCAGCAGTTACAGTAGCAGCAACAGCAGTGGTGGTGGTGGTGGTTTGCCACCCGCCCCCCCTTTACACAGGATCAGAAACCATGCGAGAGGAACATGATGAGGAGCGCGAGGTGTTGGAATCCATCTATGAAGGCGATGACAACTTCTCGATGATCAGCCAGTCAACATTTCAATATAAGGTAAAGTTGGTCAGTTTTAACGGTTCACCCTAAATAGATAGAGTTATGTAGTATCCCTAAATAGATAATAATTAAGTTACATGGTTGAAGATTCTCTCTGATTTTAATAATTATGATTTATTCAACAAATCTCAGATAAAAATTGAAAAACCTACATTTATCTGTTGTACGTAAACTTTTAAAAATTCCTCATACAAGTAATTATTTAGTGCTTGTTTAGAGGAAGAAATTACCAACAACAGAATAATATCACTCTGAGACAGTGGTTCCCAAACTTTTTCAACTTATTATCCAATTTAACATGTCACATTAGGCGTGCTAACCCTTGCACAAAATGTTGTCAATATTGATGTATATGACTAGATATATTTTATTTTATTGTCTTTGAACATCACCCTTCCATTACCCCTGAGAAACTGTTATAATACCGCCAGAGGATGAATAACCCTCAGTTTGGGAACCACTGCTCTAAGGCAAACTTTTGTCTGCCTCTTTGATAGATAGACTCAAGATCAACAGAGATAATAAAGTGTGATGGTTAGTTAGCTTTAGTAAGCCTTTGTCCCTACCATTAATATTTGCCTTGTCCCTGTGTGTGTGTGTGCACGCAGTATGGTGAAGCAGGGAACAATAAATCGTTCCTGGTTGAGATCAGTTGGGGACCCGACTATCCAGACCAGATCCCGACCATCAACCTGGACCTTTTCTACAACAAACACCTGTAAGTCCGTCTGTCTTGGGTCTACTCAATACTAGTTAAGGAATTAATGTACAGACATGAAAAAGCCAGGTATTACAGTGATATAAATGCACACCTTAACAACTAAAGAATATGAACTTATAAATTAAATAAAGATATGATTCAAGTGCTCGAGAGATTAACGGCGATATGTTATGACAAATATAGGGTTTATATTCTATGCTTTATACTCAATTCATTATCTTAAAAAGTAATCAAGGCCCTACACTTTGTGAAAACTATATTTAGGGAAAGAATTGCATTCAATTTCTTACTTTTCCTAGCCTTTAATTCTTGAGTGTCAAAATTATACATTTATAAAATTATACATTAGTATATAATTATGTAAGTAATTATGGTAACTACTAATGCTGCTACTACTACTACTACTACTACTACTACTACTACTATTACTATTACTACTACTACTACTACTATTACTACTACTACTATTACTACTACTACTATTACTACTACTACTACTACTACTACTACTACTACTTTAACTCGGAACATTTTTTACAGAATGCCGCCAGTGAAGGAGAGAATCATAGATGAGCTACAGAAGCAAGCAGAAATTAACCTTGGTATGAGTATGACTTTTACTCTGTTTGAATGGCTGAAAGAAGCTAAAGATGAACTACTGGAATGCCAATCAGACGAAGCCTCACTTCCACCTGTCTCTGAAGTGATCTCGGACATGGCGAGAATAACAGTCGAGGACACTTCTTCGGTAAGTCCAGAGAGAGAGAGAGAGAGCGAGAATTGTGTCCTCACAGAATATTAATTACAGACAAGAAATGTAAGATAAACACTAAAAAAAAGATGATAGAGAGAGAGAGAGAAAATTATTGGGTGTGAGGGGGAGAAGGGAGAGAGAAAAATAGAGGAAGGGAGGGAGGGAGAGAGAGAGAAATTTGCAATAATCTCTCTCTCTCTCTCTCTCTCTCTCTCTCTCTCTCTCTCTCTCTCTCTCTCTCTCTCTCTCTCTCTCAGAAAATATTAGTCTATCTCTTTATTTTTCTATATATAATTATGTTAACCTAATGAATAATGGCTTCCACAGGGCAAGAAGGAGAAGAAGGAACAGTTAACGAAAGCTCAGAAGCGTAGGATGTGGGACCGTCAGAATGCGGCCGGAGAGCGAGCACGTGGGTTCAACTGGGTAGACATTATCAAGCACCTCTCACAGACCGGTGCTCCGAAGAATGATGGATAGCACTATCACTACCATCACCACCACTACTACTGCTGCTACTACTACTACTACTACTACTACTACTATATATTGTAAGGCTAACTACACCCACATCACCAAGACACTCTAAAAGAATGGAAGATTTATATTTAGGGAAAAGTGAAGGAAAAAAATCATAAGAAGAATGTTTTTGGAAGTAAGGAAAATGAGGGAAAAAATAAGAGGTATTGAGGTGAGGGGAAGTTAGGAAAATGTTTAATAAGAGAGTTAACCTAATTTTGTGGTGAAATAGAGGAAAGAAGAGATGAGAAAGGTATATTATTAAGATGAAATTGCAGACAGGAAGGAGAGGAATGCAGATTCATAAAAAAGAATGATATTGGCAAGTTTTGATAACTCAGTAAAAATGTCACACTTAGTTAAATTGATTCAGTATTGTGTAATATATATTTTATTGATCTATTTTCATGTGTATAAGTATTTCATGGAGTAAATTTTTAGTTAGTTACTGCTAGACGACATTATCTGGTGCCTTAAAAAGAAGCGTACATATGTGTGTGTGTGTTTATATTTATTTATTTATGCATATATGTAAGTCTGTTGGTCTAATTCTGTCATGAAGGTAAAACTGAACACAGGAAAAATGTGATGCCAAGTTACATATTACACTGGCTTTGTAGGAATAGTATTTAATCAATGAGGAATTGATTTTGCATATTTTATTGACAATTTATAATTCATGATGACACTCGTTTTGTGTGTTGTTCAATGTGTGGTTAGTTAGCAGACCAAGCAGCATCAGAGTAGCTGAGGAAAGGCAGTTATTGAGACGAATGATTTGTTCATCTCTTGCATAATCAAAATTTCATCAAATGAACGCAAAGCAGTAACTAAACACATTTATTGGAATTAGTTGCAGCATTATAACTTCAAATTACTATAAATTATTGGTGTAGAAATGTCTTGGTTTATTAGGTAGGTATCTCCAAAGTATTGCCTCAGTGGTGCAGTGGTTAGCACGTCTGACTCTGAATCCACTGGCCCGAGTTCAATCCTGGACGAGGACAGTCAGCGCACACAGCTCACCCAGCTGTTCATCCTCCCAAATGGGTTGGTGGATAAACTGGTACCTAGGGAAACCCTGGGGAAGGTACACTGTGGAAACCCGAATGTCACAGTGGCCCTGTGTCCCGGGGTAACGGATTACTTTCCACCACAGGCTCAAAGGCCAATGTAACGGGAGATGAACACATGCACCTATGCACAGCTACAGTGTGTACCCCCAACCTTATCTTATCTTTTCTCCAAAGAACTTGAAAACCTTCATTACATTCTGTAATTAAGGGTTATGTTTTGACTGCAGCTGAACCCTAACTCAGCCAGACAAAATAAGTATCTGGTACTTATATGTTCAGACAACAACGAATATCCTGCAGTGAAAGAGTCTGAAGGAGGAAGACAAGTTCTTGGATCATGTTTTTAAGTCTATAAAACTTCTCATAAGTTTTGCAAATTCATAAACAAATTTGAAAAGCTCACGTCTGAAAATTTCATAGGAAATATTTTATCATGCTTGAAAAATCATGTTGAAAAACTCTTGCAATGCTAGTTAAACACACATTTTCTTTAGAGCAAGCAAGGTGTGATTGCTTTTAAGTGTGCTGCCTTTTACTATATTTCTCACATGATAAGACGTTAAGATGCACTTTTACCCAGAAAAATACACTTAAATATTACACTGCCTTAGCACTTGAATACCGAGATCAAGAACAGATGCTGGCAACTGGATATTAACAAGTAATCTACACCAAGAAAACAAAAACTATACAAAATGTGGACAAGAGAGAAGAAACTGAAGAAAATTATAAAAGAAAAGAGTTCAATACAACACAGAAAATAACAAGAGGAGTCGGGTAAATGAGGTTACAAAGAGTGCCCTTCCTTCCCGTCCTACAACAGCACATGACATGCATTGTACAGGAAACTAGGAGGTGTTACTGATGTCAGTGTGTGAAAATGTGCTGAACTAGTTACATCTAATTAATAATCAATCTATATCTAGCTTATATCCCCATTAATCAATAATAATAACAAAAAATGTTTTGATAATTGATTAAGTGACTTTGCCATACCAAAAAAAAATATATATATACCAGACTCAGCATCTTAGACTCACATTTATGGTACGCAATTAAATTATAAAATATTCGCTAAAATTACCAAGCTAATAGCTAAGCAATTGTAACATGTTGCTATGTGGGAAATATTGTAAGTGACTCCTTAAAGATGCCTCATGTTAGGACTCTTAACAGGTGACAATTTAATGGGGTTTAAAACACTTGATCTACTTACTCAAGCCTTCAGCCATAGTCCTAACTATTGATCTGATCTCTAGCAAAATTACATAATTCTTATGCATATTTGTAGATGTTGAGGTAGCCAATTGTCATTACCAGGGTGTGATAAACTGTTGACTAATGTTTCAAAGTCAGCTATGTGTGTGAGAAACCTCACAGATTTCACCTCGTGTGTTGTCAATAGGATTGTTTAAATTATTACAACTCAACTTTAGGCATCATTTCAAGTGTTTGTAACCTATGCTAATATGGATTTATAAGAAAATATATATATATATATATTTTATCTGTTTATTTATTATTTTCTCATATATACTATAGTTTGGTCCTTTCTTTTTCAGTTTATTGATCCAACCCGAAGGAGTTTCCTAAATGGATCACATGCGTACTTACTTATATTCTACCGCCAAAACCTCCTTACTGCATGTCTTCTCGGCTGAGTGAGTGTGTGTGTGTGTGTGTGTGTATATATATATATATATATATATATATATATATATATATATATATATATATATATATATATATATATATATATATATATATATATTATAGTGGAGACTGTGTGGAGTCTTGAGTGTGGTGTAAACATCCTGTGGGAGACATCCTGTGGGTCTGTGGGCTGAGTGAGTGAGTGAGTATATATATATATATATATATATATATATATATATATATATATATATATATATATATATATATATATATATATATATATATATATACTCACTCACTCAGCCCACAGACCCACAGGATGTCTCCCACAGGATGTTTACACCACACTCAAGACTCCACTATAATATATATATATATATATATATATATATATATATATATATATATATATATATATATATATATATTATAGTGGAGGCTGTGTGGAGTCTTGAGTGTGGTGTAAACATCCTGTGGGGGACATCCTGTGGGTCTGTGGGCTGAGTGAGTATATATATATATATATATATATATATATATATATATATATATATATATATATATATATATATATATATACTCACTCACATATATATATATATATATATATATATATATATATATATATATATATATATATATATTACCACTAATAATAATGTTAATACTATTTTTCATTACTTCATCTTTATTATTGAATGCCTCATTTTTTTGTTGTGGTTAATATAAACTTGGAATTAATATCTGTCACGTCCACGTCCGCTGCTTCATCTTCCATCCGGCTATAGCTTTTGTGCTCACGTTGGCTCTGAAAGACAAAAATAAACATTAGAAAGAGTATGGGTTGACACTAATAGTCTACTTAAGTCTTGAAACTTTAAGATACACAAAGATTTCTTATTGCACACATACATACATAGATACCTGCAGAGTAAACTTCTTTTTATGACCCAAGAAATTGTCACCCAATATTTATGAGCAAACTAACAGTAACTAAAATTATTCTACTCCAATACATTATTGATGATGGATTTACTATTACAGCCGTGCGTTAACTTTCTCCGAGGTTCTGTAACTGATACCAGCGAATGTTAAAAGATTCCTGAAAATTTCCTTATATAACTAGACAGATTTATACTCTAAATACTTACATGTAGATCTCTTGTATACACAAACATGCAATTTTTATTCCGAAGTCTCCTATAAGTAAAACCAACACACTTCAACTTACAGGTGTTTATATAGGGTTTTGGCATCGCATTTGGAATAATTTGTTTGACTTTGTTCCCAGGTGGAGCCATTGTTTCTTGTGCAGCTTGGTCATGAATTTGAGGTCACGGGATTTCCTGAAACAGACAAATTAACATAAGATTCTGCATACATCCTTACATGCATATCAATAGTTGTTACATATTGTTTCACTGAATGACTGACTGCTGGTAAATGTAGTGAAATAATAACACTGGGAATAACTAACCTAAGTGTACACAAAACTATCTACTGTACTGGTTATAAAAAATCCTGATTCCACATATACAAACTTTAGCTTTAAAACATTACCAAACACTTATTCTATGTAGAGATCTCAGCTGAAAATGACTAGGTAAGTAAGTTATCTTATTAAAACCTTTTGATGGCAAGATTTTAATGAAGGTTAGAAGACAATCCTATTAAGTCTATAATGACAAATAAAACTTTACACCAAACTGGTAACAACAGAAATTTGCAATCAAGTCCTCACTCTGAAATTCTATGACAACTTGAGTGAAGGGTAATATTATCTAAGGGTATTGTAGGCCTTATATAAAGAGTGAATTCTTTTACGCCAATGTCCAATACAGTCTGTAATCTTATGGTGAACACAGAACATAACTTCACAAGAGCTTACTGGAGTGATGATCCTCGAAATATTCCATATCTGTTTTATAAGGAGTCCAAAAGTAAACTTTAACTTATTCTAGGAAGTAAATGACTGATTCCAGGAAGTAAATAACTGATTCCAAGAAGTAAATGATTGATTCCAGGAAGTGAATGACTTGAAAAGGCGTTTTTTCTCTCGTTTTATCTTGGTAGCTACAATGGCAACGAGAAAATAAACTAAGAATACAAACAATATCTGTAACAACTCACCTTTCCACGTCAACCTTGGTGGCTCCGGCCCAGCCCAGCGCTCGGTACTTTGCCATCAGACTATGGAAGGCTGCACCTGGCCTCTTCTTCAGTACTACAACACCACTTCGAGTCGGGTCCAAGTTTTGTCTGATGGTAAGACATTAAGAAATAAAAAGTGTTGACTGTGTGAGGTTAAGAACAATGATAAATTTAAGATCAATTTAAAGCATAGAAGGCTCTGAAAAATTGTTTCTAGTCTAGAACTGAGTGAAAGGAAACTATGATGATTTGGTAACAGAAAAATTTCAGGAGAAAGTAATGAAAGTGTGTATAACAAATTAGGTTTAGTGATGAAGGAATGGAATGTAAAGTGATTAAGAGGGACTATCAAATACAGTACCAAGAGAGATGGTTTTGCCACAAGGAAAGAATGCCAAGAATTAACATGACAGTGAATAGATGAGAGGAACAGGAAGGAAAGAAATGAGAGGATTAGAGCTTGCAAGGAAGGAATGGATTTAAGCAAACCTTCATAGATTTTTGGTATATTCATATAAGTCTGCATTGACTATCTCCTGTAAAGTTAATAAATATGCTGTACTAATTCACCACAAAAAAAGGAACAGGAAGGGGAATGAGAGAATTAGAGCTTGTAAGAACAGCAAGCAAACATTCACATATCTTTTGGTATATTCATGTAGATATGCTGTACAGGTTGACTCAATAATCTGGCATGAGCAAACAGCTAATTCTGGATACCGCACCATCAAAACAAACATAAACAGCACCTCCAGAAAACAGTGATGTACCAACCCAGGAAATTTGAAACTGTGCTTTGAAATTCATGCTGGAAAACTGATGGAACCGGAATATTGATAGGCAACCCGTACTAATTTAACCACAGATAAAAAGATGAAGGAGTAAGGTTAACACACTCACCGGTAGTATCTGGCGAGTGATCGATGACCTACAATAGCACCAGACGGCAGCACTAGTTGATAAGTGTTCCCTGAGATCACTGTTTGCTTCACCTCATCATCAACATCAACGGATGCACTCTCACCTGAGGACACAACACACACTAATTCAACAACAGGTAACTCAGGTAACGACAAAAATAAATAAATAAATAAATAAATAAATTATATATATATATATATATATATATATATATATATATATATATATATATATATATATATATATATATATATATATATAAATAATAAATAGAAAAACACAATACACTAAATCAACAACACATAACAGGTAATGACAAAAAAGGGAGAGGAAAGATTAAAAGAAATGCACTTAACAACACTGAAAGAAAGAAAGAAGAGAAAGAGAAGACTTAATCAATATATAAATTGATGAACAATCTTGAGGAAACAGATAGAAAAGACTCAATATTGAAGAAAAGGAAAGGCTAGATATTTAAGGCGACACAAGAAAAAATTGCAAAAAGGAATTTGCTTGAATGACAAAAAAAGTACAGTTTTCCCCAAAGAAATATAGATACTTGGAATGGACTGAAGGAAAAAGTGATAATGGCAAAGAATGTACATCAACTGAAGGAAAAACTATACAAATATAGATACGGAGACAGGATCACACGAGTGTAGCTCAGGCCATGTATACTACAACTAGGTAAATACACAATAAACTCCAACCTAACCTAACCTAGAGCATTACACTTGAGAGCAGCATTACACTTGAGAGTAACTGGGTAATAATACAGACCTGCATCAGGGTACGAGGAGGAGTAATCATAAAACTCTGCATACTCCACCAGACTGTCTCCCTCCAACACCACTTTGCCGTGCCGCTTGTCACTCATGTGTTTGCGTACCGAGTCCAGCGTTGGGCTCCTCTGAGCACTCCACTTGCATGACAGACACTCAAATCCACACCCAATCTGAAGAATATAAGAACATAAGGAGGCTGCAAAAGGCCAGTTGACCTACACAAGGCAAAGATGAAAACAGACATAGGTAGAAATAAAGGCAAAATGTGAACAATATTCTGCTTTACAAACCTTCCCGAAACATTCTAAGTATTGTATATATAACTAAATATCAATGAAGTCTCAGACATCTCCAATCTCAAACAAACATTTCATTGGGTATTAAATAATAATGTTTACACAACCTTTCCTCTGAGGACGTTTAACCAAAAGTGTTGTAACTCTAATATTAAAATGACATAATACAGTCAAGTACCCTCAACCATCTGTTTTAACGTTGGGAAACCACTGCCCAACTAACTAAACCACGTGGAAAAAACTACTGTACAATTAACAAACAACAAAGGCTGACACAAAATTATTGATATATTATTCACAAGTTGGGGTCAGTCAGTCTGGGATAACTAGTTAAAATAAATAAACAAATAATGTAAAAAAAAGCCCGGTTAAGGTGGAGTTAATATCAACATGGTAAGGTTAGGTTCCGGTACCCTTTCGAGAGAGAGAGAGAGAGAGAGAGAGAGAGAGAGAGAGAGAGAGAGAGAGAGAGAGAGAGAGAGAGAGAGAGAGAGAGAGAGAGAGAGAGAGAGAGAGAGAGAAAAAAGCACCAGATCCTACCACCCACCTTCTTAGGGAGAAAAAATAAATAAAATAAATAAATAAATAAATAAATAAATAAATAAAAATAAAATAAAATAAATAAATAAATAAATAAATAAAAAAAAGCACCAGAGCCTACCACCCACCTTCTCTCCCAGGTAGGTAATGAGTCCCGGCACATCAGTACAGTACTCCAGATCAGGGATGAAGAAGGAATGGGTCTCACTCATGTGGTTCAACTCGTCCTCTAATGTAGCCGACTGGTGGGTACAGAACAGGCAGTCTAGGAGCTCCACTGCCTCTCCCTCCCACTCATCACTGTCCACCTCTTCCACCTGTAACACATACACACACACACACACACATACAACTAAGATGGTGCCAGAATTGGAAGAACTAACATATGAGGAAAGATTTTTTTTTTTTAAACATTGAAAAGGTAAAACAAAAATACGTTAAAAAAACCCTGCTTATTGCCAGACCCTGTAAAGAAGACAGTATATATATCACTCTCTCTCTCTCTCTCTCTGTCTTCCTTCCCATCAGCCTCCTATAGGTACAGTTCATGTATTCCTGTACCTCACAGATAGATATATTACTCTATTTCTCTCTCTTCCTTCCCATCAGCCTTCCAGGTACAGTTCATGTATACCTTTGAAATCCCCAAATCACAGATACAAAATAAAGCTACAAAAACAATGTTCACACTAACACTTGATCTACAGTACTCTAATTATGCAATTACTGAAATTTCTCTGACAAGTGTTTCACAAACCCATTTCTTTGAACCCAATTATTTATTCATGTTATATTTACCTCAATATCTTCATCATCATCATCATCACCATCATCCTCTGCTGCCGCCGCTGCTGCTGCCACCTCGACTCTCTTCTGATGTTTAAGATTCTTCTTATTTCTTGATGCTGCAAATATACAAGCATAAAATTAGCAAGAAATTACGTCATGTCATGGAACTACGATGAATATATTGTTTTACAAAGTACACACACACACAAATTACCTCACTACGAATACATACACAAGGCTCACCATGAAACACTTAATGTTTTCTCAAAAATTAGCAAAAAAATTACCATAGAAAATGTTAGGTATTCTTTCGTGACATTATTAATTTCTGACAAGTGATGCGGAGGTTGGAAATACACTCACCTTCAAAACTTGCCACCACCACCTCCGTGTGTTTCTTGGACTTGATGTGGTTGTCGTAAGCATTCTGATTGGCAAAGGTTTTCTTGCACGGACGGCACGGAACCTTCTCTTTGGAACCATCAGCTGTCTGCAAGGGTGAACAACTATGTATAATCTGCTGCAACAACCACTACTAGTACACAAAGAGGAGGAGGAGGAGGAGGAGGAGGAGGAGGAGGAGGAGGAGGAGGAGGAGGAGGAGGAGGAGGAGGAGGAGAACGAGGAGGAGGAGGAGAACGAGGAAGAGGACGAGAACGAGGAAGAGGACGAGAACGAGGAAGAGGACGAGGAGGAGGACGGGGAGGAGGAATGCTTGAACCTTTAAATTGTCAACACATATAGCAAATATTTTCCTAATTGTAGATTGTATAATTAGTTATTATAAATTAGGCAGTGCTTACAGGTACGGCAGCCGTAAGAATAAGGGATGACAACGGGGTATGGCTGCCGTATCTGTAAGCACTTTGTATTAATTCTAGGCTGTGTACCCTATATTGTAAAAAAAAAAATTGGTAAATTTATACTTTATGCCATTGTGCCACATCTGTACCCACCCACCCCCATCCCCCCCAACAAGCTTGGGGGAGCCTGGGGAATCGGGGTTTTTGGGGGGGGAAGCATATGGGAGTGATATATGGCCTTTGAAAAATCTACGGGAATTTCCCTACATTGTGGGAAATTTCCCCAGATTTAACCTAAATTACCCTAACCAATCCTAACCGGGGGGGCTGCGTCCCCCCTGGACCCCCCCCTGTGACACTGTTTCAACCTAACCTAACCTAACCAATCCTAACCGGGGGGGCTGCGCCCCCCCTGGACCCCCCCGCTGACACTTGTAACCTAACCTAACCTATTTATTGGTTGAATTGCAAATTTACCAAGTATAATTTCATAACTCACAATACCTTAAACGAGAGCATGAAGTTCCTGGCTGTGGGGTTATCCTCTACTATTCCTCCAAGGAGCCATACAGTGGGGACACTGAACAGCTGCTGGTAGGACGCCGTGCTCCCTCAGAAAGTCGTACAACAAATCGTTTTTTGAATGAAATTTTGCGATTATTTGCCAATAATACAATTCACAATCTTGACAACTAACATGAACGGTAGCCATGATACAACTGAGGAGAAAACTGTCTCCTGCCCTATCTTTCCAGGTGTGCCACGTCTACTAGTACATATAGCAAGCTGTGATTGGCGCAGCTGGTGGTGGCAATTAGTGGTGGCACGTCATTGGACAGAGAAAATATAGACAATATAATAACCATCTGTACCAACAGGACCTAATCCCATGCTTGAAACCAAAGCCCTTGATAAAAACAATTGATAGTGTTTGTTTGTTTATTTTGACTTTAGAGATACAGTCCAAAAGTGTTCCACATTCACGGACGTATTGCAGTGTTATTATTCATTTCCGACAGGTAGTGTAATCAGTGAAAATGTTGTCAACAGTAACAGCAACAAGCTGAGGCTAGCCATAACCTTCGACTGTTTAATGGCATAAAGTATAGTAATACCAAAAAATTATATTAAAAAATCACGAAAAAAGGAAAATAACAATATTCATCGTATAAATTTGAAAAAAATATATATCCAGTGTTGAAAAACCATAATACGTAACATTAATCAAGGCTTAAAAACCATAATACTTCACACTATTCAGTGTCGAAACACCACAATATTCCAAGCAGGTCATAAATAAAAGTGTCCTGTGACAGCAAGACAACAACATGGAGTGGCTCGAATTGAACTGAAAATCAACCCCATCATATTTTTCGTGTTTTAGAGAATGTGACGAGCTTGTCTTTTATGAGGAAACACAATGAGAACCTGACCTGACCCTTCCCGCCTCACACACACAAACACACACACCCACCTTGCCAGTCTGCTGCTGTTCTTGTTGTCCCACCCGTTCATTATAAGTTTCCCTCGATACAGGCGGC